>VWPW01004614.1:1634831-1660251 GCA_013389825.1 Crypturellus undulatus | reverse complement strand
CACCCAAAAAAAATAAAAGGTTCATTTTGCGTATTAGTAACACCTAGGCAACAGATTGGCACTAAATTGGTCCCCTAAAAACAACAGACAGCTTTTTCGCCAAATTCAACCTTTTTCCTCACTGAATAAATTGCGTAATTTACACATCTTCAGTAAAACTATCATCCCGCTAAAGATTCCATTCCCACATCCCAATTCTAACTTCACCTTGCCTTTTTTTTTCTTACAGCACTGTTTAGTGATTCTAACTGTTCTGCACAATTCTTCTCATTTTTATTTCTCCTTCCTCGTTTACTACTTTCACAGCTTGCCTCTCGTTTTACTTTGTATTTTTGCATTAAAAAGAGACAAGTGGGAGCAGAGCCCATGTGCCTGCCAACTAATACTTTTCTCACACACACTAATACAAATAGGGGAAAAAAAAGAAAGAGTTTATCTTAGAATTCCTGCACTCCGCCCAGCCTTTGGCCAATGTGTGTGCCAGCCACTTGCTGGCGGCTTGAGAAGACAAGGAGCCGCAATCACCTCCCCAGCCAAAGCAACGCACGGGTGTGAAGATGCTGCTCCACGGTCGACCACCCCATGCAGCACCTCAGCTTCCCCCTTGCAACGAGCCACCTGCAGCCTCAGCTGCACATCAAACCTTTGCAGGCCACATGATGCGAGGACAAGCGCCATAAGCCCTGTCGCACATTTTGGCAGTAATGACATTATTGCTCGGGATGTCTGGGCAGATGTCTTACACACCAAAATCCCTGTGCTCTTTCTTTCCGAGGCGAGGCTTACAACACCAAGATAAAAGAGTTCAGTTTTAGTCTTTTGCTCTTTGCATTTTAATTTTTTATTTGGAATGAAAATTGAGACAAAACAGAGGGAACTTGGCAGATCTAAAGCTTGGCAAGAGATAATGAATTTATGTAGCAAACATATGAGAACAAGAATGTGTCATGAGGAATTTGTCTGGGACCTTGTCCTCATACAGACAAAAAAAGATGCTAATAATTATGTTAATGGGGGCAGGAGAACGGGGAGGGGAAGGGTGTAGAAATCAAAGAACGATGTCCAGGAGGACAAGCCAGCCAGCTCAGATAAATTATCTGCGTAATACTCGACACAAAATGACACCTTCTAAGCCAGCAAAAGAGCTTGTTGATGAGTCTGCCAAGGAGGTTGGTGCAGCTTCAGTTACAACTCCCTTTCCGTAACGTCTTTCTATTCTTATTAAGTAGTGCAGAGAAGGAAAATTACCTATAAAAATTACCTATATAGGCATTACTGTTACTTTATAGCTCCATGCAGTTTTTAGATTGCTTGCCAACTTTACAATAGACAAAAACCCTGTGCATAATACAGTGACTTATACCAACTATTGTTAAATTACTTGATTCACATGTCTAAATTGGCATGCTTGCATACACACATACACGTGTACCCTCACACGGCAAGAAAATAATTATTTAAGCCATTAGAACTCGGTACCTCTGAGTGAACCCAAACATACTGTCTTTATACATTTCTAGACCTGGAAGTAACTTGGCTACAAACTTGCAGTAAAAGAATATAAGAGAAAAGAGGCAAGTTGCAACATCTAACGAGTTTTCAATAGGATGTTTTTTGCACATCTTTGTTACTCAGGCATTTTACAGCAAGAAAACAAGGCAGACCTAAGGAATCCTTTGAGAAAATGGTTAAGTATCATCATGGTCAGGCATCTTCCTTTTATTATTTTAAAAGTGCCTATGTGAGCATTCCTGGTGCCTTCCTTGGTTTCCAACCATTCACTCATATTTAAAGGGAAATCACAGCAAGATATTTCACTATCTAACTGTAGCCAAAAATACAGTCATCTCTGCCCTCTCACCAACAAACACCAGTCTAACCAGGATAAGTGTGAAAGCATTTTTGTTTATAACATTTTTTAGTTTTTGTTATCTTGCATATAAATTCATGGATGTTGTATTCCTGATCTTGACATAGAACAGAAAGTAAAAGCTATAAAATCTTTTTTGTCATCTATTTGAACTAGCTCGGAAAACAGCTCTCAGCTTTTAAAAATAGCAACCATAGCTATAAATGAATGGAACTAGTATAAATGAATGGAACACAAACTCTTGGCATTAAAGCACTGGATTTTACTTCAAAATCAGGGTGTTGCTTCAAGCTGACTATAAACTTCAACAGGGAAATAGTTTAAAAAAAAATAAACTGTGCAAGTTAAATTCTTCCTCACTACACTGTAAATAAATTTCACCATGAGCAAGATGAACTCAGTCAATGAGTCAGAATATTTCAGGACACTTACAGGACACCCTTCCTGACAAGAGGGACAGAAACATGCGCACGTACCTGCATTTGCTGACACCATGCATAACCTTGCTGCAGAATCATGAGGATCTTCATTTTCACAAACATAATTGGATTTAAGAACACCTACACTGAACATGTTTTCCTGCAGGCCAGCCAACTGGTAAAAATATAAGGAAAACATTCCAAAAGGTGCAATGCTTTTTCATCTTTATTTTCACACTCTTCATACTTTTTTTTGCTCCTACATTTATTCTTGTTGTTAGACTTCAGCAAATACTTTTCTAGGATTTATTACTAAGAAAAAAGTATCTTTGATTAATTGGCTTTTGAAGTTAAAATGGCCTAAATGGGAAAAACATAGCATTTTTTTAAAGTATTAAAATCGAATCTTTGAGACACTGGAAGATTCTGGTCAGAGATAAAAAGTGGACTGACTAGTACTTCAGCTGCGGATTTATTTAAATGTAGACATACACATGCAGTATTAGGAAGGTAAAAACAGGATATGAAATAAACATAAGGCATCAACTCTAAGCTCACTGTCAAGAGTATACCAAGGCTTCTAACCACAGAGTTCAGCTGAAGGTAACTATCTGTCAAATGTAATCTGTGCAAGTGAACATGCTTAAGCTGGTGCTATGAATCAACCAAAATTGCTTTGGTCTTATTGACATTCAATTGCAAGAAGTTGCAGCTCATCCAGTCCAACAGACAGTCTGACAAACCAGGAGTGCTTCAGTGACAGAAAGCTTTAAATATAGATGCTACTATCACCACAATATTCACAAGACTAAACTTTATGATCCCTCATACCATCTTCTGAAACTGGTCAATCACACATCGGCTGGCCACGATGCCACAAGCCCACATGGTCACCCTCCGCCCGTTGCCAATTGCTGCCATTAACTATCATCACAACTTAAAAAAGAACACAGATTGACTGACAGAAAAATACAGTCTGAATGACAGAAAAAGAACACTCCATCCTCCATCGCTGTTCCATTACATCTCTCTCTCAAATCCATTTGTTATGTCATTATTACCTTTGTTCTCCTTTATAAATAAAATGCTGTATTCAAATTTATTCAAACTCTTTGTGTTAGTGAAGGGGCATATCTTCAGCTGGTATAAACTGAGTTCAGCTTGCTCAGATTCAGACCTAAATTATGCTACATTTACTGTCTTTCTCACAGCTTTTCCTCGCATCTGGAAACAAAACGCCCGATAAAGTTTGTTGGAAGAGGACATAGAGAATGTTGGAAAGTATCTTGCATAGCAGATCCCAAAAGGAGACCTGATCTACATCCCAGCACTGCACAAAATACAGCACCGCCATCTGCTACAATCTATATAGCTTGTTTGGCCTTTCTCAAGTGAGTCCTACCATTTCAGTGTGAGCAGGTGCTCCAGGCAGCATGAGTACTGGAAAAATACACATTTTTCCAAAAATTTTCCTATAGCCCCACCATCTACCTGACCAACACACTTCCTTACCCTCACCAGGTTTGGCAGCTTTTTTCAGTCTCTCTTCATACAGCAAATTTCCAATTATCCTAGAACTGTAGAAGGATAAAGGAAGTTTTAAAAGAGGAAATATGCTGATTACAAAATCTGCAACAACCATGTAGGGGCACACAGAATAAAATATTTGGGGATTGAGGGGAGAGACCCACGCCCATACTTGGAGTGCTCAGAATGGTTCTCACCGTGCTCTGAGAACTCTAACATCTATTAAAAAAAAAAAAAAAAGACAGAACACAGACTTGGGGAAGAAACCTCATCAAGGGACCACGGCGACAGAACTGTCATAAAACAGAGTAGCTGGAGAGGATAAAGGGACAGCAGAAGGAGTGCTAAAGAACAGTGAAGGGGAAGGAAAAAGCGCAGGGTCGGGAGGGGCAAGTTGTCTCTTTGCCTTTCCCTCTTTTGCCTCAGGCCCATATCGGCCTTTCCTTTTATTGACTTAACTCAGATGAATTTTAATTGCAGCCTCTCTACACGTTTCATAGACTGTGTAACTCTCCACTTGTGTGGAGTGGATTTCCCATTCATCATAGGATTGCAGGCAAAACTCCCAGGAGCATTTTTGCTTTCCTTCAAAGTTAGCTTTGCTAAAATCAATAACTTTGGCACTGCTTCTTCTGTGTCTAGTACATACTCTCACAGCCATTTCAAATGTCATGATTTTATGATCATTTGATTCTTTTTCTTATCTCCATACAAGATTTATATTTACATTCTTTCCCATGGTAATAGTTACAATATTCTTATTGTGTAGACTGTTTAAAAATTGCATAGAGGCAACAACCTTACAGCACCAGTGGAAACATGCTCTTGTTTGTAGTTTTAACACAGTCAGCATCCTAACTGGTCTCTAACAGTCTCACTCCATACTGCCACCTCCTAGATACCCCATCATTCTTCAAAGGATCACATGGCTTTCTTAGGGACCCACATTATATCTTAAGAAATATTTTTATTGTTTCTTTCTTTTTCTTTTATGACCCAACTGCAAGGTTTTCCTAGAAACAGTTAAGAAAAACTGCATTAGACTGTCCTTTACTTGTATGCAAACAACTGAACTTAGTTAAGAAAAAAGAAAAAAAAAGGAAACATTTTTTCACCCAAAGACCAAGTATCATCTCTCACCAATATTGTTACTTCTCTTCCAGCTTTTTTATTAGCTCTCTCTTCACTAAAACTCTGTATCTTGGCATTTTAAATCCCCCTTCATTTTCCTGGTTGTCTCCCTTATTCCAATAATATCTTCCTTATCCTTGAAAACATGTCACTCCAATTCAGCAGTCTTATTACATACGCTCCTAGCATTTGTATAAAAGATATTTAGCTTTTCTCTTTGCCCTCCTTTACTTTTCTTTCTCATATCTCCTACAATGTTAATCCCTTCTCAACGGGAAATGGTTTTCCTTCAATCCAAGTCTTTCTTTCTGTGCATAGCACCACTATTTCAGCTTGAATTCCCTGAAGAACAACAGAAATTAAAAAAAGGGGGGGGGAGGGGAAGAAGGAAAAGGAGGAAGGGAAGGAGAAGAGAAAGATGGAACCCTGGTGTGTTCCTGAAGCAATTAACTCTCTGCTCAAGAACAAGCCACGTATCAATATAAATTTGACCTGAAATGGTGAAATGAGAAAGCCAGTGGAACGCAGACTGACCCAGAAGGTGTTTCAAGGACTTCAGACAAACTGATGGCTGTTTTATGAAAAAAGCTTTCAAAATGTGACCATGCAAGTAACAGCAAGAGGAAGAATCAAAATAACAATCATTATGTCCTTAATTTTTTTGGATAAGGGGAATTTAAGTACTGTGAGACAAGCTAGAAACTGATATAACCTATGCTGGCAATTATCTGACAAAGGTGGCCAAGGAAGACCTACATGAAAAGAGATAACTTTGGAAATGGTCTGTATTTTTAAAGAATTAGTATTTAAACAAGATATTGCTTGAGAGAGATAACTGATATCCACTCCAATTATGGAGTGGAAATTTTCTTTTTCCCCCTCCCATCGAGTAAATTATCATTATTTCATTAGTATGAAATAATTTTAAAACTGTTAAGTGAAGCTCTGCTACTTTCCACACAAACCAGCCTGGTACAAAAGAGAAATATTGCTCATCAGCTACGTCAGAACAGCTCTACCCATCTATTAATGATGCCTCAGGACAGAATTAACAAATTTGGGCAGGGATGTGGGACACAAAACCAGAGAGCTCAAAATCATAAAGTAAATAGAGATTCTGTTGAAAGCTGAAATAATTAAGCTTTGCTCTACCTACTATTTTAACCATCTATCAATCTTTGTTCTTTTTACATGCAAAAGTGTAACAAGTGACTCTTGTGCTGCAAATGAGTTCCAAACAATAAAACATAATAACAGGATCCTAGTCATCAGATCTGAAAATACATGGAGAACAATCACTTTCTTGACGCATAATGACTCTATTTTCCCCAAGTCACAGAACAAATCAGATCCAAGCTCCAATGATCACTATAGTAACACGAAGAGAGACAAGTATTAAAGATTCAACAAGCTGCTTTTTAGCAGCTAAAACAGTTTCATAAAATAGACTTGCCAAAATTAATTGAAACAGAAAGGCCTGAAAGTACATTGTAGATAATCTCAAAACAATGCCCATTTTCTGTCTGCCCCCTCTCCCATTTAAAATACAGCACTGCTACTGATTCTGAATTTTCCTGAACTATTTGTAATCATGTAAATTACGGATGAGATATAGATGTCAAAAGAAATGTCTCTTCTGAATAAAGTCGCTGTACTTCACTAGTCAAAGAATAACCAGACACCTGAACAAACGAGCTAAGCTGTTACTAATGTACAGTTATTAACCCTCTATTACACTATCAGTTGTAGATTTAACTTCTGGTCTTCTGAATTGACTATATGTGAAGAGTTCTGCACTACTTTGCATTGCTCAGTAGCGAGACTTGCAAGTCATTCCCAGTTTTAATGCAAGAATCCATTAGTTCTACAGCATTTGGACAGCTCTACTGAGGCTAGGTGGTTGCAACCCGTCTCTCACTTTTTGTGACGCTTTACACAAGGAGCAGGCAATTACTCTTGCCCTCTGAACACCTCTCCACAGAAATTTTATATACCCAGTTATAGGAACCATACCATTTTGGCAAACACACTCCTGTCTTTTTTTCCGAAGACTGATTTTCTCTGCATTGTCAAAGAGCTACAAAATTCTGTCCAATTCCTCTTATATCCCTCCCATATCCCTCACAGCAATCTTACTTCAGGCCTTTCCCTTCTCCTGCTAACCATCTTCCATTACATCCTTTTTTAGGAGAAGTCATTCAAGTATTCCTTCATCCTATAATTCCCCAGCACTCTTTCAATGACTTTTTTTTTCCTCCAAACCTGCTAGGCATCTCGTCAGCAAAGCTTTACAGCAGCTCTAAACTGCTCTGTTTAGTGAACGATGGCCAAACCTGATCAAAGACAACCATTTTGTAGCTTATCTGTGGGGAAAAAGCTGAAGAGAAAACTTTATACAGAAGCTCCATCGATTGCATTTTGCTGCAGATGGGTCAGAAGAGGACCAGGGCAAGAGTGCTCAGAAAGCTCCTGCACACTTTGGTACACAGCACTCCAGCTGAAACATGGAGAGGGCAGAGAGATTTTGACCAAATGCAAATAATCATATTTTAGATCCAAAATACAATAAAATGCACTTAGAAGCCCAAAAGGAGAGTGGCAATCCAGCTTACTGATCTCATATAGCACAAAGGAGCAATAAGCAGAACAGGCAGAAAATCAAATATCAAGACTGAAATAAACCACCCAAAGCAGCTGAAAAATAAGAGACTTTTCCTGTTGACCAGTTTTGCCTCCAAGAAGCACAGAAGTTGGATAGAGGCCAAGAGGCTAGAAAAAGAGAAGTGTCCCTGAGCACTGAAGATAAATATCCAAGGAAAGGATTCCAGTGGATAGAAACATAGAAGCACACAGTCCTATATGCCTGATTAGCAGTAATGTTGAACACTTAATCTATGCTGCCATTTAATATCACATGTTGATATACCTACAGGTGCAAGAACAGTGACTCGGTATTAAGGCCAGCTCTGATCACAGCAATAGTACATGTAAATACCACCAGAGAGGACAGAGGAGAGGTTCAAGGGGAAAATATTTAGGCTTTAATTCAGGAGGCAGGAGATCAAAGCCAGTGCCATTCTTTGAAATGCTGCCAGTACCAGAAAGGGTCAGACAAGCAAGGCTGCAGGGTTCTGTGCACAACTGAGCAAACAGTGCAGGTAGAAGAGATTTAGGGCGAGTAACATTTGAGAGATTTTTCTGAAACAGATGGAATAAAAGAAGGATTGGCTTCTCCCACATCAAATTAGGGATGGTTTACTTGTATATCAAATTAGGAAAAAACTGACCACATTCAAGAAAGTAAGCAACAAAAAGCGTCAGGAAAAAAGTACAGTCCTATCTAAGCAACCGCATAGGCACACAGATGAAGTAAGTCCTACTTTGAAACCTATAAACATGGTTTAACCAGAATGTGAGGAATGATGTAGGTCAAGCCAGCAAAGGAGCACGGCTGTACCTTAAAAGCAAGTTCAAAGTTTGGTAAGTTTAAAAAGCTTTTTAAAAACATACTAAGAATCTGTACAACCTATAAACATATTACAGGTAATATATGTATAACTCCAATCTGCTTTCTAAAACAAAAGAGAAAAAGCAGTAACTTCTATAGTAGATTAGGAAAGCATCAGAAACAGAAAACAGTACAGTTTTGAGCAAGACCTGCAGATATTGAAGACTAATGTAGAAAAGAAATGTTTAGGCATGATATATAAATGTGTTCTTGGAACAATTATCCTGATAATTCAGCAAATAAAGTCAACATCAGGTGAATTGGAAAATTAAATGCAAAAATGGAAGTTTTAAATAGACTGACCAATATGATATACTGGCAAATTCCAAGCGGCTTTTGTGGAAAGAAATCAAGCCCCAACTTTGAGTTCTTTGAAGAAGCTGGCACATGGACAAGAAAGAGCTCAATACAATAGGTTTCCAGAAAGGTTTTAATGAAGGTAAACATTAAATGACCACATTTCACACAGCTACAAGTTTATCAGTAGGTTCCCTACAACACAAAATGTTACGAAGCAGAGGTTATCTTGAAAACAGTGATTCAGGGACAATCGGGGAAACAGGGATAAGTGATGCAGTTAATACATCCAGACAGTAGAAATTAAAGCTTACTTGAAAGTTTAAAAAGTACCTCAAAATAGCTAAGGAACAAGCAAAAGGACACCAGAGTAAGTGTTTTAATAGATGCAAAGCACTAGATGTGAGGAAACTGTTTTCTGCTATGTATGCATGAAAATAAGCTCAGAATTGTCATCTCAAAAAAATCTTGAAGTTATTGTGGGCAGTCATTCATTAATACGCTCAATGCTCCACAGCAGCAAAAAAAACAAGTGAGATTATTGGCAAAGGAATAAGTAACACAAAACTTCATTGCACCACCACAGAAATTCATTTTTTCAAGAGCAACACATCTTGAATTCAAGCACAGTTCTGATCCCTGCAGCCCCAAAATTATAATAGTATACCCTCCAAACTTTCAGAAAAGACCAATGCCAAATAGCTTCAATAAAAGAAGAGTTAAAAAAACTAGAAATATAGTTTATAAACAATTATAACATATGTTCAAGCAAAGATCTCAAATAGCTTGAGAACAGTAAGTAGAAAGTGACTTATGAAAAAGGAATTTGCAAGATGAAGTTAGGAGAAAGAAGGGTTAAAATACAGGGAAAAAACACTTTCATACAGCCATAATTATGTAAGAGGAGCTCATCACCATATGATATACATTAGAAAAAGGAACACATTAGAAAAAGGAATCTGAATACTAAACAAAAGTAGTTCAGTCAGTGGCTATTCAGTTTTTAGCTGAAGAAGCTTTGAAGCCACCGCCTGTCAGAAAATAAGTCTGGGATGTACCTCGAGAGAGCTGTTCCTAGACACCTACTTCTCATGCATAATTAAAGCCAGAACACCTGGCCAGACAGACCCACTGGCAGGCCAATGCAGTAGCTCTTGTGCACTGCAAAGACCAGGGCATTACTGAGCTGAGGTAATGGAACAAGGTATGTGGACAGACAGAGTACCTGCTCCTCTTTTCATTACAGAATTTACTAGTTTCTAAGCAGGCTAGCAAGTTGTTGACGGTCTTTCGTGACTAAATTAAACATGCAGAGTTAAGAGTTAAGCTAGCAGATTGCTCATGCATACTTCCACCAGCACATACAGTGCTGGTGGATATAGTTTATAGCATATAGTTTATGTCACCTTCCATTTACTGCAAACACAGGTGATAATGCAAGATATAAATGAAAGAGTCCACACAAAAATGATGGAGGCTGCATAAAGAACTAACTGAAAATTTCACCTTCCATTTCTTGATCAGACATCTGACTCAAGTCTCCCAGAGAAACTGAAACCAAATGCAGTAATCACTTTTTTAAAATAATCAAAAAAGAAAGAGCTGCTGCTCTAAATATTTTGTTGTACTCATTAAGTTTTCAAACTGTTAAAAGTTTCAACTAACATGGCATAACAGCNGATGGAGGCTGCATAAAGAACTAACTGAAAATTTCACCTTCCATTTCTTGATCAGACATCTGACTCAAGTCTGCCAGAGAAACTGAAACCAAATGCAGTAATCACTTTTTTAAAATAATCAAAAAAAAAAAAGAGCTGCTGCTCTAAATATTTTGTTGTACTCATTAAGTTTTCAAACAGTTAAAAGTTTCAACTAGCATGGCATAAAGAGGGAAGGACCATGGTTCAACAGTTGTGATCCTTCACAGTTCAGGCCTTCCGCAATGAGACTTTGCCAAGAATGGCACCAGGCAAACCTGCACCAAAAAAAACCCTCCATGTACACAAAGTTGCAAATATGAATGTACCCCACTGAGTATCATCTTGTTGTTTTATGTTGTTTATGGTATCAGGCATATGCAGCTCCTCTCAGGCTCTCAAAACTTAATCTCTACAAGCTGAAGGCACACAAATGTTCAAATGGAAGAGCTGTCATGGCACTGTGGAAGGGGACCTGATGTCACACAAAGTAATGCATACTTGGGAATCCACTTGTGATCAGTATACATAAACATATATTTAAGAGATTAACCTGTAATAAAGAGCTACCAAGTTAAATGTTTCCCTCTTTCAATAGGGCTCTAGATTTGTAACTACCTGAAAATGGTTATTTGATTTTAGCAACATAGTTTCATTGAGTGGATGCTGTTCAATAGCATACGTATCTCCCTCTGTTCTTCAATTTTAGTTACACAAATTTTACTATTATTCTTAATAGCAAAAGCTTGAATACTTGAAGCTTGTCTTTTGTTCTTCATCTTTCAATACATTCTTCTAAGGAGGCTACTTAGTTAAGTATAAAAGGGCATACTTTTTAGAGCTGTATGCTGCCGTAACATTAAATGCCATTATCTTTCTTTTGCAAGAAAAGAAAATCCTTTGCAAACATATTTTGTGGTCTAGACACAATAAGTCATTCTTAATATACTACACCCATTGTTAAAAATAAAATTTAATTCTCTGCCATTTATTTTCACACAAGGAAACAAACTGCTTGTAAAACCAACTGAATCCTGATGGATTTCAAATCTCATCTCTCTCCAAACAAATCGGACACAGTTTCTGTAGTACAGTCAGTACTCTCAGCATTGGTTACCCAAAGCCTCGATTCCTTTTCCACCACACAGAACACAAAGTCCTTGCAGACCCCCATAGGGTTTTCAGCTTTGCAGTTTCCACCACAGCAGTCAAGATGGCTCTTTGCAAAAACATGTATTTGGTCTTCTCCTAAATTAAAATCTTGCCTTAGATGAGGTTACATGCCTTGTGCTGCAAATGTAAATCTGGAGGTAGTCGCAGAAATTGCTTGAATTCATGTTCAGGAGGAAGGAAAATTTTTGTTAATAAACAGTGTAAGCAGGGAAAAGATAAGGGCAGGTGGGAAATCCCTGTTTCCAAAGGACTTGAAGTTGTTATAACAAAGAGCTATCAAATCACCACAAACCAGCCACATTCAAGCAGCCACGGCCTGGGACAGCAAGAGGCCAACACCACCGCAGCACTTCTGGATGCAGCCCAGCAAGTTATTTACAGCAGAGCACCCCAAGGCTGCAAGTGCAGCAGCAGGATCTGAATGGGATGCAACCACAGCAGACACTAAATGATGAACCAGTTGCCAAGGGAGCTGGGCTTATTTTTTTCTGAGAATAGTTCTCTAAATTGTCTCTCAGAATACATTACAGTCTATACGCAATGCTTAATGTATTTATTTCTGCTCTTGGTTTGGAGGACAGCAACAACTACAGGAACATGCCCCATCTGCCTCTTTTCAACATACAAATGCATTTAGCAGACAAAAATTTCTAAAATGTACAGTTCATGCAAACTCTCTTCTTTTTCGGGACCAACAGATTACTCCTAATGATTAAGAAATGAAGGCTTCAAGCAGCGTATCAAAGTAATCTGTTAAATAAAAGGCATCCTTGCTTTCCTATATTCTAACAAACTTGGGATATACACACCACTTAAAAAAAACTATTTAGTTACATACTCAGAGAGTATATACGGTAAATATTTTCCTCCCCACATTTAAGTCATAGGTTCTTGGCTTTTAATATAAAGTATTCAAAAAACTTGGGCAGAAAATAGAAAGGATTTCACAAACTGGAAAGGACAAGTTTTCTCTTGATAGTCAAACAGTTATGATGTAAAGCGGTCTCATTAAATCATAAGTACTTTAACCTTTTCTTGAAAACACTGGAAGATTTAAAGATTTATAAAGAAATTTTGCCTAAACTAGGAAATGACTCATATTTGACATGTATTCAAATGATAATGCTGATTTCAATAGGCACTCTAAGAGCATTTTGTTCCCAGGAGAGTAATTCAGTTATGGTTACCTCTTTGCATTTAGATTTTTAAACTTACTTTATAAAGCTTTTAATGTGCTACTGTCTGCACAAACATGGCAAAGTTACACAGATATGATCAGGCAAAATAAAGGCTAGTAAAAAGATTATTTTTTATAATCGTGGACACTAAATATGAAACAAATACATCAACCTGACATTTCTTAAAGAATCTCCTGTATCAGCAGCCTTGGATGTATCCCAAAACTCATGTTTAAACTCCACTTTTCTTAATTGGTCAAATACATTCTGAAGTACCAAAGAGAAAGTGAGACCTTTACCAGTGAACATGACAAAGAAAATACACAATGGAGTTGCTGTTACTAAGCCAAACAGATAGAATTTTGGTATCACTATGCTGAAATAATGAGGTATACAACTGACCTTAATTATGCAATGCTGTGCTTTCAAATCTTTTACGTTATATTAAAGTTCATTTTTAAGACACCAGAGTAAGTGAGTGCATATCTTTTCATTTAAAGACTATCTATATTGTTTATTTAAGTCAGTGTAATAAATACTAGTAAATCAAGACCACAGAATGATTCTAAAATGTACAGAAATCTGAAGAACTTGATCTTTAGCTACTAAAATAAAATAGTGCTGCTAATTTCAAAAGAACAAAAAAACAGGAACCAAAAAAGCAGTTTACGGACTGTTAAACAATCAGTTAAAAATAAAAACTGTTAGAAATTTCAGAATATAAAGGATAAGTTTCTTTACAAACCATAAGCAATGGAAAATAAAGCTAGCAAGCATCATTACAGAGAAATAATTGATGAGTAGAAAAATTGGGTAAAATTCCGACTGGTATACTAGGAACCAAGCTGATGTTCCAAGCAGCTTTTCCAGTCTATTCCAAGAATATTAGTAACTCATGTCCACTACCCTACCAAAAATGTTCCTTGTAGTAACTTTGCAGGAAAAGAAGAAAAAAAAAAACTATAATACACCTACATAAGAACAGGATGTGGTAGGAAATCCCATCTTCTCCTATAGGATGCATTGTATCACATTATTGTTTTTATGAACTGAGCTTTTCTTTCAAATATAATATTCTTATCCCCCCTAATCTGACCAGAATGTTATTTTCAGATACATAATTTCCATCTCAAGTAATGCCATTTCTGTCCTGGTGTTTACACTACAGCACATTCTGAGACAGAAACTCTACGCCCTCCTAGTTTTTCCGTGTAGCTAACTCTCCGAGGAGTTACCTCCCGTGAGGCTTGCATAAAGCCTTTCGCTGCCACGGCAAGCCTGGGACTACTCTTCTGATTCAACCTCTTTCAACATGAATGTCTGAAATTGGACACATTCAACACGAAATCTCAGAGTCTGAAGCAGCAACAGTAATACTTTATTCTCACGATCAGAAATGCCAGGTATATTCCCCAACACATGCCTTTCCCAAGGCCACATCATGCTACTTATTCATTGCCACCACCTGGCCCACTATTTCAGTCATTTTTCTCATGATTGGGTAGCTAGCGAACATTTTTGTTAGGGGTTTCAAAGTTTATGACTTTGCATTTTGTAATATCAAATTTTATTTCCATCTGTTACCCTCATCCAGTGAGTCATTCCATTCTACCTGTATGACAATGGTCACCTCTCCATTTATGTTATCTGCTATTTTTTCAGTAAAATCTTAATATTTCTGCCAAGATCATTAACAGAAATATAATAGAAAGCTGCTTCTAAGCTGCAATATCAAATTGTAAATGTACTTGTTCATCCAGTTAGGTGTCGGGTACTATTTCCCTCTCTCTCTCTTTTTTTTTTTTTTTATTAAAGAGAGAGATTCTTCTTAAAATTATCATTTTTATTTTGAAGAAATTTCAGGTCTTTTCTCCATTCAATATCAGTTCGCCTTGTTTTACTACGGCAGTCTGCAGTAGCTACTACTAGAGCTACCATAGTTAGCTCTCACTCACTGCTTGACTTTCAGGCTCATATTAAGCATGTCTGTGTTCAAGGAGCCTCCAGCTCCCGGGTAGAGACACCTCTGTCAGCCGCATCATGCATCCTTTGCTGACCATGGGGCTTTCAAAACTTTTGTCCTGAATCAGACTCGGCTGAATTGGACAAACCTGTGACCAGGCCCACAGCTGCTGAGCAGCAATGCACCATTCCCCAATCTTTCCTCTTCCTCTTCCCCAAGGACACCCAGACCAACTACACTAACCTCCAGGATGGCAGTCACACCCCACCAAACTAACAGACACGCAACACTGTGCATGGTGCTGATTAATACGTTGTCATCCTCTGGAGTATCTGATCAAGTTTACTTCCAATAAAATCAACAAGATACCTATTTTTGGTCCACTGTGGTCACCTACAATTCTTACAAAGACTCACATCATCACAGAATTTAAGAGATAAGCTACCAGAAAAATACCAGATCTACTTCATGTACCAACATCCAGCTACTAGAACACACAGGTATAGTGAGGCTTAGAGATATTAATTATATTATCTACAGTATCACATCTAAATATGTGAGCTTACAGCACTTAATGTTTCTAACTTCACTTTTAGCGAAATCATGTTCTGCCAGTCAACCAGTTAGATATCTATACCATTTACATGAAAAAAAAAATCTTAAGAAATATTACAACATATATCTTCAATTATATGTCTGAATTATATTATCCAAAAATTGTAAGAGTACATATTTTTTATAAGGATCTGAAGAGCTTGTGCCTACTGTGATGTTTGCACGGAGAATACCATTTCTTTATGTGAACCTCTGCTTAGGATAGCACTATTTTTTTCCTGAAAATCAGATTGACACTCAAGCTTTTATGTTTTCTGAAACTTCAAATATGGCACTGTTGCTATTTACTCTTTTTTTTCCCCACATACCCAAATGTCATTAATTGCAGGAAGATTCCACACTTTCAACTGTCTTACCAGGAATAGCATTTAGATGTTCTATAAAACATTCGCATGCTTCATTCCTTTAGTTCAAAAATCATATCAAGATACCAAATAAGCTCCAATAGATTTCTGACCCAGAACAATACTATAGAGCTCTAAGAAGATCTCAAACAAAACACACACAAAAAAAAGCCAAACTATGTTATTTTGATACCTGACAAACTCTGCTCAGTATTTTAAAAGATGTTGAATCTAGTTTAGTCAACCTAATAGCTTGTGACAGAATATTACAGATACATACATTTCACATCCAACAACATGCAGAGGAAAACTAAAGCTAAGTTTGTTGTCTTGTTTCCATAAAGTTACGCTAGGTAACAACTACACTGATTATGACTCTAAGCATTTCAAAACCAGCATGGCTGGAGAAGACCTCAAGCTATCTCCAGTTAACAGCCAGTAAAGTCAGTCCTAGGGCTTTTCTTTGCTAACATACAGGGATATACCTACAAACAGTGGCACAGAACTGAGATCCCTAATCCTTTGTAAGTAGTGGAGGCAGTTTTTTTCCTCAACAAAAAACACAGAAGTCCACATGATCTCACTTACTTGGAAAAGCCACAAGTAGTAGCAAGCACACTTTTTATTCCACAGGTAGCCCTGCTGCCTTGACCCTTCATTTCCCCTATAGCCCACATAAGGATTTTTACTCCACAGTGTAGCCACAGCACCCACTGCCTGTGGAGAAGGCTGGTTAGTCAATAGAAGTCAAAACTCACTAAGTTGTCTGAGTTCATCTGCTTTGTACCTTTGTTTGTAAGCTCCAGGGTCTCCTACTGCCTTTAACAAAAATTACTAGGGCCTATAACCTGCACAGTGTTTTAATCTTCAGAATGCTTTCAAAACAGCTTAAGGAAATGGCTGTGTTTGGAAAGAAGGAGAAGGCTTCAACCTATAAAGTTCTGTAAATTATCACATATTGACAAATATTATTATTGTCTGAAGATACATCTTTCATATGAATGTTACTTTTGCATGCATTTGTTCAATTCCTTTCCTACTGACATTTTTCATTTTATTTGTCCATTTATAGAAAAAAATGCTTTTGGACACCTGCTAGAAGTCTACAAAAATGTTTAAAACTTAGCCTGAAGTTTGGTAGCAAACATAATTCTATAAAGAATATGCAGCAACCACATTCGCTTTTAATAGAAAGCTGAACCCTACTGTACTACAGATCATTGTATATGAAGTTACATCCTGATGTCAGAAACTTGGAAAAGGAATTAAGCCTGTAGCCTTTCTAAGGCTCTGCATCTATGCAGCAGACTACTTTCTGCAAAGAAACAAAGGCCGGAATCCTAGGAAGTGCTTGGGGGTTCTCTGTAATACAAATCAAGATGTGTGTGTGTATTTAAATCTACCCCTTCACCCTTCACTTTGCTAACTCAGGCTTTAACACTTTCTGAGATTAGTGAAAAATAACATAGCTGACATAGCACCCTTGGAGTGTTTGAAGTGTAAAGTTCATTAGTTCTACCTTAAGGTCACTCTTTTAATCCAACAGCCAAAATCTTACTCACACTACTGTGAAGTTATCTTGGAAAAAGAAACTGCAAAAAACAATTCAATATATCAGTTTAGATACTTCTTACAAGTGACAAAATCATCCCTAAAAATCCAAACCACAGTCAATATCTTTAGCAAGTTTCAAGAAAGCAGGAAAACTATTCTTTGATTGTGCTGTAAAACGAACAAATTTTAACAGACCAGATAAAAGAAATGAAGGAAAGAGACAATAACATTTCAAATCTGATAAATAGAGCTTTTAATTATTAGCTGGATTTGACTTACAAACAGTATTTACCAGAGTATCTGCTGGGAATTATTAAGACATATAAACAACCAAGTGTCCTTACTTTCCACTACACTTGTTTACCGATTTTCGTATACATAGTTTAAATTTTAACAAACTCAATTTTGCCTTATACTCAGTGAGCATTTCTGTATTTATTATAAAGTTATGTCAACAAAAGATTTTCTGAACACAGGGATTGCGTCTTCACCATTCTGAATCGTATTTTTGAAACAAGAGGTAATATTTTTGCAATATACTAGATTAATTGAATCTGCAAAACTGAAACATATGGTTAACTATAGGCACTGTAAGAAGTGTTTATAACAAAACGGGATGCATCTCTATCAGGTATATATTTATATTGTATTATATTTATATACATTTATATTTGTGTATATAAATGAGGATAGCCTTTTTTTTTCCTCCCTAAAGGGAATCATCTTGGAGATTCAAGACACTCATTAACATGAGAAAAAGTAGGTTCTCTTCAGCTCAAGTAACAGTGTCCGTACAACTGAGGGTCTTCTGTCTTGCTTAAGTTGAATGTGCGCACAGCATTTATTTCCAGTGCTAAAGTAGTAATTGCCTCAAAATTGGCCCCTCAAATTCAGATCCTTACCTACAAGGCTCAGAAGATCCTGACCTCAAAGCCATCAGCTACTTCACCCAATTTACCCATTATAGTGCAAATATTTATAGTTGTACCATTCTCACACAAATGCAGCGTTTCAACAAATATTAAATTCTTTTTATTTTACTCACCTGCACACTAAGATGAATCCATTTCTTCACAAGAATTCTCCCCAATGTTATTACTTTTATTGGTGGCTGCAAACCATTTACTGTGCGATAATAAAACATGGCCTCTTTCTCAGAGATTGTGAGTTTGAACACAGTCTGCCCATCAATAGCCTTTTCTATCACACACCTTTGGAAATAACCAAGAAAAACAACATAAGGTCAGAGGCACACATATATACACATTCTTGCCAAGGTGCTATCTTGTAAAGTGATGCCAACCAGAATGTATTAAAATGAGCGTTAAAAATACACCTCTTGAGAAGATGCTCAGTGACAGTGAAAGTAACAGGATATACTAAGCATAAAATGATTTTCACAAACAATTTCTTTCTTAATCTGTGATTAATATATAACACACATACCTATACCTTTAATTTATTTTTTTAGTGTATTCACACTCATTTCACTTTGTCTTTCAGACAGAAAACAGAGGGGATGGCTTTTGCTCTTAAACAAATATCTAAGCTTCTGCCTCATTAAATTCTCTGCTGCACTTTTCTTACAAAGCTGCACAACAGAGGGCATCCTGTTGAGATACTTCTAACAAAGAAAACATAATACACCTATGACAGTACTATGAATAACATTTTCTGGAAATAAATTTTCCATTTTTTCATCTAACCAATCCAGTTAAGGTAGCAACATCACAAGTTTTTCCTGTACTGTCCTTCTGGCGCTGTCTTTCTCTAACTTAAGGGAACTGAGCTCAGTACAAGGGTTATCCAGCCATTCGTTAGTTCTTTTCTACCAAGTTTCATCAATATCAAATGCAATATGGACAAAAAAAAAAAATCACCTATAGCAAACCACATTGCATACCTGTTCAAATAGTTTTGCCAAAATGATCACCACAATATCCAGGTTCCTAAGAAAATAAAGGCTATGTATGTTTGCCAAATGGCTATCTTATTTACTAACAGCATCATAAGTATAAAACAAGAACACCTACATTCCAGTTTCAGCTGCTTAAGAAATCCAGTTCCAACTTACTTATAAAAAGCCAAATATTGTAACAGTTACACCAGAGTAAATTAATGCACTACTCAATTAGGAAAAGAGTGTATAAAATTGAGACCAGAATCTACTTAGATGTATTTCAGACAAAACAAAAACCCCTATGTCTGCTGATAAACTTCTTTGCATTTCTTCAGTCTCACTGACATATATTTACAAAAGAAAAGAATCATAAAGGCAGTTCTTTGATGCTGCCATTATTCACTGATTCACATTTAGATCCATGAGGAAATTAAGTTCACCTTAACTGTTTCCATTTTAGTCTGTTGGAACATTGTCATTGAAATAACTCACAGAATTCAGACTGTTTTCCAATCCATCCTAAAAACATATTACTTAATGTATTAATCTTTTCAATATATTGTTTGCTTGTAAACATGCTAGTTTTGCTAGATAATAAATGTGACAGAAAGCTCAGTTAAGTAGCGAAATATTTAGGAACTGGATTTAGTCAGTTCCTGGATAAACAATAATTGGATAATCCATTTTTTTTGTTTATTTTGCTTATCTAAAACAAACATCCCCACATTTTTTTTTTATCCCCAAAGGTATCATGACTTTAAGAAGGGAAGTGACCTTCATGTACATCACTTTGAAAACTGCAAACAAAAATTGCAAATTATAACTTACTGTTGAAAAAAGAAACATCAAAAAAGGTAAAAAACAGGAGAGAGAAAAAAAATTTTAAAAATGATGCTTACGGATTGGAAACAGGCATAAACATTCATAAACATTACTTCTGACTAAGGGTACTGTTTTCCATTCTAGCCAAGCTTATAGAGAGAAACCACAATTCTTTATGAGATTTAGGATTTTGGTAACCTGCAACTCCACCAAGCCAATCTCTGACTAATTCACAATGCTGGGGTGAAAAGGAGAACCAGCGAACAGAAAACTTGCACATTCAGCTTTCAATATGGAAAATATTCTTTAGAGCCCAGGGTGGATGCACTGCTGATTCTCAGACATTATCTGGGAACTGTGACTTTCTAGTGAAACTGCCCTATTTAGGGAGGGAAGACTTAGATGGTGATGAAAATAACTTAATCTAATCAGGCAACAAAATGAGTACAGAGCAATATGGTACAGATATCATGGCAAAATTCATATGATACAAGATATGAAATTAAAGTAAATGTAAAGTAAATTAGGCAAATAAGAAACAAAAACAAAAGTAAACATAATAAGAAATAACATATTTTTTAAAAAACATGTTAAAAGTCACCTCTTGAAAAGACTAATACAAAATTAATCTATGTAGAATAATGTCTTGCTCACTAACCGGATTCAGTGAGTACATTTCAAGAATAGCTTGGAACACTCAAAAATAGGAACAACTGCAGGACCATGGGCTCAAAAAGGAAATCAGATGTATGGTATCTTAAGGTAATGCATTCCTTCAGTCTAATAATCAGTAATGCATAGCATCTGAACTGAAGTCAAAACACTAGTGCCTACTTCACAACTATTCTTTGCACAGGAAATCCACCTCACACCTCACTTCTTTCTCACCTCCAATACTTTCTGACCATCTTAGCCCAACTCATGCTTAATTAGTATAGGCTTCCTGCAGTGCTTATGCTGACAGGCTAAACTTCTGCTTGTATTCTCATTCTGTCCTATTTCTAGTAGCCATCCTGTGTTTCACATATATAGACATATATTTATACACACACTAGAGTCTATGCACAGGTTTACTGAAAGCATTTTAATTAACTAATGAGTGTGCAGCATGCAGAAAAGAACAATTCACAGAATGGATGAGATCACAACGGACCTCTAGAGATCATCTAGTCCAACCCCCCTGCTCAAGCAGGAACACCTAGAGCATGTGGCACAGGGAACAATTCAGGGAGAAGAATTTTGTTCACTTACTGCACTCCTGCCTCAAGGGAAACAGACTGAACTTACAAATGTGTTTTCATACTACTCTCTTGCTTTTCTTCAGAACCACCATATCTCCTAGAGTAACATTCAGGATTCTGAACAAATAAATAATATGACATGGCTTTCTATGAAAGCATGTTCTATCTCAGCTTCACATAACATATAAATCTTAACATAAGAAACTGATGAAGACAATTCTCTTTCATGTCTTTAATTACTCATCTATAAGTTTTCCTTGAAAGTCGGCAACTTCTAAGGGCCCTCAAGTTTTGGATCCCTGTTTCACACTTCAATAAGCTAGTAACTCCTACCAGAAAATAAAAATCTATTATTCTCTTGCAGAGGCACACCCCTAGCTGAGGAATAATAGACTCCTTCCGAGAAGGCAATGGACGTCCCACACCAGGACTTTGGGGTTCTGTCCTTAGCTCTCGCGAGCAGTTTGCATTCAGCAGAGAGAAGTACATTGGTATGGCAAACTCCAAAACTGTGGGTCTCCTGTATTAAATATCAGAGCAGTTAGCAACTGAACTATCTTCTTAAATTTGCAATTATTATACTTGTAAAACAAGCAGCGGGGTCTGGCCCATCTTCCTGGTGTTGTCAGGTTGCAACAAAAAGACTGTTCAAAAGGGTTCAAGTTCAGTGAAGTCCTTCTGCGAGATCTGTGGTTCAAAAGGTCTCTCTCACAAACGACTTCAAACAAAACAAAGGAAACCATCAGGGACTGCAAAACATAGGACACCTGGCAACCTAACCGCTTTTACCAACCTGAAGGATTTACTAAATCGATACAATAAAAGAAAAATATATAATCACTTTAACACTCTGTTAGGCCACTTCTCTTTTGTAAAGTTCCTTCCCAGTTAGGCTTCAGTTGCTGCTTGTGTGGCACAGGTGGCTGAGTAGCCTCCTGCAAGCGAGTGCTTAGAGTACAGGTATCGCTATACTGTCCATGCTATGCTGCCCAAAACACCTGAGTTATCTCTATAACTTCCCCAAAACTGGCCAGCATTTCTTCCACAAAGAAAGGAGTAAAATTTACATCGGCAGCATTAAAAAAAAAACTCTGGGCAACAGCCTGTCACCTGGGCCACTGGCCACAGTGCTGCCCAACAGCACTGTCATTTCTACATGTTGACTAGCAGCAATCTCACTGAGTAGGAGTAATCTCCTACAAAAATCAAATAAAACATCTAAATTTTAACATGATCTATAAAACCCACTGAACAAGAATATTTGTACTTTGCACATAACACAGCAACAGTAGAACAGCAAAGATTTACACAGGTCCATGGATAACCAGACCCTCCGCGGAGCCCTTTTTTTGTGCAGCACTTACTAAGTCAAAGCAAGGCACAGGCTTTTGAAGGGTTTAGGTTCCATGCAAGCAGCAGCCTGTCACAGTGGCAAAATAGCTCCGCGGATCTCACTCGACAGCTCACTGCAACAGCTTGCCTGGAAATTAGCAGGACTTCTCTGCTTCAAGTTAAGCATATGCTCTGCTGAGAAATAATCTGTTATATATCCGCACACACAAGCTCTTAATGGAAGACAACCACAGTCATGGACTGTCTGTTCAGGATTCAAACATTACATGGAAAATTCTGCCCATGAATTACATCGGGCCAAAGCTCCAGAAACTTCTTCACACATTCTATAGCTGAGCTGATTAAGCTTAAGCTCAAATTAAAGTCATTTTTGCCAGGTGGAGCTTGCATTTTTTCCCACTCAACGATTACAACAATTCCAGTAGGGTAACGATTAGAGCTAGGTTGATTTTTTTTATGGTAATTATTCAGGTATTTAGTAGACTACAGTTTTAAAGGTTGCTGTTACTTCTAGTGATTTTCACCCACCTAGACAGAACGTGTTTCAGAGTAATATGCAAAATAGGTATCAAGAATGATGCACAGGGCACATCATTACTTTCATTCTAAGAGCAAGTTAAGATTCTAAGTGCAAAAATATTTGAAATAAAGTACAGTACATCCCTTTCGAGCATGTATGCGCTTCACTTTAAAAACAATCTGCATAACCAGGAAGAGGAGGCATCTGTTCATTTTTATGATAGATAAAATGAACTTTTCCGCAGGATTTGTCATTCCCTCCCCCCCTCCCCCAAAAAAAGGAACAGTCAAACTGAAAGGCCACTTAAGTTCACATTTGCTTAAAAAGTGATATATAGGCAAGTCAAGGGAAGAACCACATTTAGTTATATCCATGTGGTGAGCACTTCGTGAAACTGCAAAAATAGTTTGAATGGGATAGTTTGTTGCGGTATGAATGTAAGCTCTGATTTGTCAACATTCCACAGATCTTCCAGAACAGGAAAAAAAGAAAGAAAATTGTCCTTTTATGATACTAAAATATTCACTTTCTGAGATTTGGGGGTTTGCTTCCCTTTTTAAATGAATAAACTCATATTAGGGGGGTTCCTAAAATTTTAGATCACCTTTCCTATCACGAAAATAGCAACAGCACAAATCCTTGCAACATGTCTTTCCAGCGGCTTCCAAAAGAAAAAAAAGTAACAGGAATTAGAAACACAAATCTACATCTTAAACGACAGGCACAGCTGTTGTGTACCAATAGTTCCACTGAAAATAAAGGGACTATCATGTGCATCAGCACTACAGAAATTGATCCGACTCGTCCTGACACTTGGGAAGACCCCAGCCTAAATACAGCTTTAAAACGTCATAGTTTCTCACTGTACCTTTTTAAAATTTTAAATAGCTTGCTAATAATGACTGTGACTACAATGATCAATTTTTCTAAGAGCATCAGGAAAGTAAACACCTGCAATGCTACTTACATTACACCTTCTTGCTCAGGTTTCAACCATACAGTCAGTGTAAATGAAACTGCAGGCCTCGGGGAATGGGGAACAGTGAAGCAATCCTTGTGATCATGAAAAATAAGACTGGAAGCGTTGCTGAAGGACCCTGGATGCAAGTCTCTTTTGTCTTCGGTGACACAGGTACCAAGCCCTTCTGAAAGCAGCAGCTTGTAGGAAGTAGGCGAAGACCTGTACGGACATTCCTGAATACAAAACCTCTGGGTGCAGGACATAATACTCTCAACAGCAACTGAGCTGTGACAAAAAGTACCTCGGTCCAGCAGCCCACAGGTGGCTTGAGTTGGCACAACTGACACATTCTTGAAAGCTCCCACATTTTCTAGCCTAGGGAAATGCCCCTGAGAGCTGACCAACAGAAAGGAGTCATAGTAAGTTAGGATTAATGTTTCAATAGCATGAAACAAGAAACGACACCTTAAGGAAAGAGCCCAGCAATTCATGTTTACAAAAAAGCTCTTCCTGATTAAAGCATCCGTAAATAAGTAATGATCTCCATGGCGGTAGCAGGATCCTCAGGCAGGTGCTTTACGGGGCTGTGTAGCGTTTCATCTCGAGAAGGCCCGCGCGGGGACTCCGTCGCTGGGGGCATCGGCGTCTTCTGCCGCGCGTCAGCCAGTACCTGAAAAGCACAGAGAACAGGCAGGGTCACGGGAGGAACCCGCCATCCCTTCCTACAGTCCTGAGGCAAAATCCCTCCTTCCCCTTTATGGCGATACGCCAGACGTTTAGACTTTAGCCTGCTAAGGCCAAGGGAGCTCTCTGAGGAAGGGCAGAAGGACTAGGCCTCCTCAGAGACATCTGTGCTCACAGCAAAGCAGATTTCAACTCCAGGTCTTTCGCACGGGGCAGCCAAAGCTCATGCTTGGCTCTGCGTTTTCAAGCAATAATGATGGAATATGCTAGCAAGGTACAGCAGGGAAGCTGGGCGTCAAGCTCCCAGGATGGATTTTCTCATGGTTTTAGTGCAATTCACTAAACTTTGCAGTTAAACCCCCCTGCACTTAGCCCGGTAGCTTTACATTTTTTTAACCCGCAGGCTATGCAGACTGTCACCCCAGCAGCTCTGCTGTAACGTACCTAAAGCGTGAGTTCAGTACTGCCAGAGCCTGATACCTCATACACAAAAATAATACATAAAAAGTGGAAAAAGTTGACCGCCGAGTTCCCGCGACGCGACTCCCTCAGGTCGCGGGCGCCCGCCGCGCCGCCCCGCGCCCGCCGCCCCTTCGGCAACGCGCGTTAGAAGCGCGTCCCCATCCGTGCCGCGCGGGCCCGGGCCGGGCCGCCCCCGCGGGT
>VWPW01004614.1:1452953-1634702 GCA_013389825.1 Crypturellus undulatus | reverse complement strand
GCCGGGCCCCCCCGCGCGGCCGCCGCCTCCCGCGCAAGGGACGGGACGTGGCGACGGGGCGGGCTGGGGTGTCCGCGGGGCACGGCCGGGCCCCCGCGCCGTGACAGGGGGGCGCATTGCGGCAGGCGCCCCTCGACGCCGGGAGTGCCCTCAGGGCAGGGCGCCTCGGTGCGCTCTGCCAGCTCCGGCTTTCACCAGGTGAGGAACGCGGAGGCTGCATGAGACAAAGTTGGTGCAAAGTTGGCCCTTCCTCACCTGCAGGGAGAGAGCAGAGTTAATATTTCAGGCACGCTGAAGAGAGGGAAAGCTGAAGATGGGTTCAAGGGCCCAGAGAAGGAGCGGAGGGAAGTTGCAATGAAGTGTAGCTCCCTCATACACATGACCCTCTGCTTCTGCGAGGGTGTACGGTATGCACAACCTCCACCGCAGCAGGCTGGCGGCGATCTGTACAGCTTGCTAACCTCTAGAACTTGCTTATCTAATCTGTGAGGTTAAAACTGAGGTAGAGCTGACACTCCATCTGTTTTTGTTTTGGCCTGCGCTGACCTACAAGAAGCTACATGAAGGCCCAAAGGTGTCCCACTCCCACATCAACCTTTGAGTGCTGGCTTTCAGTACTAACCACAGCCAAGGTCTGGCACAGCAATAACAACCCTTAAAAATAACACAAAGAAACATGAGCAAAATGGTCAAGCACTTCTCACAAAGTCTTTGTTTGTGTTTGCAAGACAAAGTTGTTGTCAGTGAGCTGAGCATGAGATGCCGTTGGTTCATTGGACAGGACTGGATACGGACTTTTGCCCCTAAAATGCTGAAAACATAATGAAATCACTGATAACACGTTAACTGGAATTGTTATTTTTATGTTATCTAGTCATTAAACTATTTTAGCTCTGCACTCAGAATTACTTTTCCCAGAATATTCAAATATAAAGAACTTTAATATGGAAGGGATGGGTAGGGGGAAGGACTCTTTAAAAGCATGGTTACAGCACACTTTTTCTATAGAAATACCATAGTAGGATCATAGGTGACCATGACAGTCAATGACAAGAACATTTACATGTACAAAAACAGGTCTTGCAGAATAAAACAGAAATAATAATCCCATATGTTAACAGCTCAGAGTATCAAACAATTAAAATGACCAAGCCACAGAGCACGTGCTTGACCAAATGGGAACTTCCTGAGTAGCCAAAGATATCCTGCTATGACTTGTAAATACTACTTTATGAGGAATTTCTGAAGAATAAATATCAGTTCCTGGTTTTGCCCCGTCCCAGCTCTGTGGTGACTAGCAAAGGCCTGCGTGCTCCAGGCATCCTCGCAGGTCAGACAGGTACCAGAAGGAAAGTCAGGACACATGCACACTGCAAAATGCACACATTTGTTTTATGGTGCAAACACTTGGCAGCCCCAACACCTCCCAGCTACTGTGAACTATCTTACATAGATAACAGGCCTGGCTGAGTCACGCTGAGCCCTCTATCCCTAAGGAAAAGCAGCTCAGAAGAGGGTTACATAATTCATACATTTGATTACAGAAGACAGTAGCACAAACCTTGCAAAATCACACTGCAGGGCACTGTGCAATTACCCAGGTCAAGGATCACTTCATTTTTTGTCAAGGACACCATTGTTCATCAGAAGTATAAGGAATAAACTACCTGCAGGAGGTTAAATAGATTAGAAAGCATCCACAGGCTTTTGCAAGTAGCAACAGGTGAGCTATATTCATTGTACCACAAACAGCCCAACAGTGATTTAGAAATATCCATTTCACAGAAGTGTTTGGAGGAGTTATCGTATGTATAAAAACATTTATGTTACATGCACGTAGGTTTCTGGAATCCAGTAATATGTGGTATTATTTTGAAATGAATTCTCATTATAGATTTATTATCCCCATTTTAGAGCATTAGAATTGTGGCACATAGAAAGTGATCTAATGTAAACACTTTGGCTTTTGCCATTACAACTGTTCACCTCTTTGGAAAAGAGAGCCTTTCACTGAGGTGCTCTTAAGTCACACAGATTCCATTTGAGGCACTGTCCCACATCTGAAAGTTCTGGAATAATCTGCAGTCTGTTCCTAATGACTCAACCTTGTTCATGGAAAATACTAGGATTACCCAAAACATTTTGGGAAAAGAAATTAGTTTGTTACACAACAGCGTATCCCAACTGGAAAATTTGAAAACCATAGTCCTCAAGCTTCTGTGCCCTGGAGCAGGGATTTGAACTTAGTAGAAGTCTTCTTTCAGTAACCCAGCAATAAGCTCTGAAAATGTCAGCATGCCCTTACGCAGTAGAAATCAGTGGAGTCTCTTGTTGGAAGTGATAAAACATCAAGGACTAATAAACAGACATGCAGGGCAAACCTA
This sequence comes from Crypturellus undulatus, assembly GCA_013389825.1. NCBI lineage: Eukaryota > Metazoa > Chordata > Aves > Tinamiformes > Tinamidae > Crypturellus > Crypturellus undulatus. The sequence goes on along the minus strand of VWPW01004614.1, from coordinate 1,632,318 downwards.
GCACTACCATTTCCAAACTTCAGTGTGCTTGGCTTAACAGCTATCATCATCTTTTAGGAGACAAAAAAGATAAATGGAGAATGTAACTATACACTTACTCAAAACTGCAATGATAAACAACTAGTCTCTGGAAGCAGTGCGCGATCATGCATGTGTCCATTATCTATTTATAATTCCTTAAAATTATATGTAGAACTTAAGGGGATCCATTTCTCTATGAAAAGCAGCACGGGTGCTTTGCCTCTATCACAATGGCTAATCTAATTAAAATATTATTTAAAAGGAAAGTCATGGCGACTAATCTGGTCATGAATATGGCCATGTCTTCTGTTTATAACACATTCTGAAAAACTGTTAAAAAATTTGCAGTGCATCCAGAGCTTTCAATTTGTATCTTATTGTTGCTGACAGCTTATGCCAGTATCAGCTTATGTTCATGCTGCATTGACTGGTCTCACACTACTATTTTTGCCATTTTGCGACCTATGTAGACTAGGCCACATAGCATGACTCAAAAATTAAGCTCAAGTGTACAATTCAAAATTCACTTTCAGTGAATATTCATAAAGATTTGTTTTTATGAATGCTTTTTCTCATAAAACTACACCATTTGAATATTTGCAGGAAATTAACATAAAAGAACCATTTGCATAGGCAAGTCAATATTTATTTCAAATTTAACTGTCTAGGAAAATACTGGAAAAATAATTTCGCAAGTAATAATAAAACTACAATGCAAGTACATTTTAATAGCTGGAGGGGAGTTGATCATGACAACCCAGATATAATTAACAACTTGTGTTTTAAATGGGAGGAAATTCTGTGCAAGGCAGTGAAATAAATATTAGAGTAAAATTTTCTGAAAGCACAGGAGGAGGCGGCAAGTATTTTATAGAGCTGTTAAGAGCCTTTTAACAGCTTTGGAAGTACAGTACATCACAGCTTCTTTTAGCACCAAGAACTTTCTTTGTTACTAGAAAGGCAAAGTGAAATAGTCTTTTAGGCAACAAGTTTTATAGGTTTCTTTCACTTGGAAGAACACGGAGCTAAACTGCATCCCCACATGGTGAGTGCAGTGAAAGGAAACCTCTGCAAGGTCCTCTCTACAGACATTTCTTGTGGATTACCACAATAACCTGGAAGCTGAGTACCCTGTCCAGGGATGAAGGGGCATCCTATACATCCAGAGCACACGGGCTTCCAATAATTGGCCTTTGCTGTCCCCAGAGCACCCGAGCACAGTAACTTTTCATTCATCTTCTCACAGTTCATAGTACTCATGTTCTTTCCAAGACTCACCAGTGCATTCATCCTTTCAGAACAGCTATCTTGTACCCTCCTAACTCCATTAATCCTCCATTCCCAAACATCCAACCACCACTGCCACGTATGCATCCTCTTCCAGAAGTTTACCACCCTACCCTAAACTTGGGCCTACTCCCTAAATACTTTTCCTGCCTTTCCAAATTAGCCAATTATCTACTTCTGAAAAAACAATGTTATTTCCTCCCTCACCCAATCCATCGTACATCTTTTTGGTGATTTCTAGCAGAAGCCATGTCTAGCTAACAACTTGCCTTTTCCTTCACTAGCTTGTTCTCCACAAAACATTCTCTCACCCTCTGGTCTCCAATCCTGCCAATACAAATCTGTACATTGTTTATGAATTCTGTTTTCAACCACCAATTATATATACTTTCCCCAGACTCTCAATCAAATCCCTGTGCCTATTCTTCATTTTCCTTTAGACCTCCTATTTTAATTCCATATTTCAAATGCATAGCTGCTTTATCAGCAGCCTTTCCATCCTTTTCTGCATTTTACACTCCTTACTCCAAAATCTCCTTTCAAAAAAAAAGACAATCCTGTATTTGCTTGCAACTCACTTCTCATCCATCCCATTTTTAGGTTCCGCAGCTGCCTCCCCTTCTCCCTGTGTGGGTTCAGTTGCAGCTGGAGCACAGTGTCCAGGTGCGAGCCGAGCAGCAGGAGTGCTCCCTCCTCTGTCAAGAGGAGCAGAAACCCAGCTAGGAGAAACTCTGTTAAGAGGCTTGTGCTTAAGGCTTTCCAGAAGACATGACTGCCCTGATTTCCTGTGTGAACAGATAAGAGAGATCATTACGTCAGAAAATTGCTCCTTGTTTACAAAGATAAATGATAAAAGTGCTCTCCAGAGTTTCTTTTTTTTTAAATGAATTTTTGACTTGACATTCATATTGAGAAATCAGAGAATTAAATTAGGATTTGTCCCAGATCATCCAATAATCAAGCAGTTTTTCTGGAGACAGATTAGCAGGGTATTCCATACTCTGAAAAGACAAGGCTGCCTCAAGAGGACAGGTCAGCTCACTCAGGTTCTTTCCACTTCACACTGATGTGGAGCAAGAACTTCACTTACAGCACAGTCTCTTTCCTAAGTTCCCCTGCTGTAGGAGGTGCCATCTTTTCCCATACGTACAGTGCCTGCAGAAGCCACATGCCTTCAAACTAGTGATTCCTGTGCTCTTAACACTGCTTTTCTCCCAGAATCATTTAAAAAGTGCATTCTATTTACAGGGACAGAGATCTCCCTAGAGCCACCAAGTTAACCACATTACACTTCCACCTGTAAGTGAAACACATTAACATTATTCATCATCTTAACTGAGCTGTTGATTATTTCCTGCTGTCTTCTAGAGGCAGTGTGATATCTGCTGTAGCTGCATACACATTCCTACATAAAGTCCTTTTGAGCACTTATCCTGTACTGTAATTTGAGGAGTCTTTAGCACCTACTGTAGGATTAGGGACTTTTGTAGAACTATAGGATAAGTATAGGACACTTTGAATAGAATAAAGGGACATCTCATAAGAAAATTCAGATGATTCAGAGAGATTAAGGGAGGCTGAAGAGGAAGCAGCCATCAGAAAATGCAAATTCTAAACAGAGCTCAGAAATGAGTAACTTGCACAACTACATCCCAGTTCCCTTCTCTGCAAATTGAGAAGATTCATACTCCAGCAAAGCACTCTAAGATGCACAGGTGAAAAACAAAACACCAAGAATTACTAAGTATAGTAAAATTACTGAGTTTAACCTGTCACACATAGAACCATAGAATGCCTAAGGTTGGAAGGGACTTCTAGAGGTCATCTAGTCCAACCCCCCTGCACACGCAGGTCACCTAGAGCACGTGGCACAGGGCTGCATCCAAGCGGGTCTTGAAGATCTCCAGAGAAGGAGACTCCACAGCCTCTCTGGGCAGCCTGTGCCAGTGCTCTGTCACCCTCACTGTTAGGAAAGTTTTCCTTAAGTTCCTGTGGAACTTTTGATGCTTCAGTTTGTGGCCGTTTCCTCTAGTTCTGTTGGTGGCCACCAGTGAAAAGAGGCCAGCCCCATCCTCCTCACTGCCTCCCTTGAGGTACTTGTACACACTGATCAGGTCCCCTCTCAGCCTTCTCTTCTCCAGGCTGAACAGGCCCAGCTCCCTCAGCCTCTCCTCACAGGGCAGATGTTCCAGGCCCCTGATCATCCTAGTCGCCCTGCGCTGGACTCTCTCCAGCAGCTCCACATCCCTCTTGTACTGGGGGGCCCAGAACTGGACACAGTGCTCCAGATGTGGTCTCCCCGGGGCTGAGTAGAGGATGGATCCCCTCCCTCCACCTGCTGGAGACGCTCCTCTTAATGCACCCCAGGACCCCATTGGCCTTCTTGGCCACGAGGGCACCCTGCTGCCTCATGGTCAACCTGTCGTCCACCATGACGCCCAGGTCCTTCTCAGCAGAGCTGCTCTCCAGCAGGTCGGTCCCCAGCCTGTACTGGTGTCTGGGGTTATTTCTCTCCAGGTGCAGGACCGTGCACTTGGCCTTGTTGAATTTCATGAGGTTTTTCACTGCTCAGTTGTCCAGTCTGTCCAGGTCCCTCTGGATGGCAGTGCAGCCCTCTGGGGTATCAGCTACTCCTCCCAGTTTGGTATCATCATCAAACTTGCCAAGGGAGCACTCGGGGCCTTCATCCAGCTCATTGATGAATAAATTGAACAGGACTGGACCGAGGACTGATCCCTGGGGGACACCGCTAACCACAGGCCTCCAACTAGACTCCGCACCGCTGATCACCACCCTCTGAGCTCTGCCATCCAGTACAGAACATCAAGTTCTAACATTTTTTTCTGAAGTTCAAGAAAATGGTTTACTTAGCAGTAGATGTAGATTCAGGTACTAACAACAACAAAAAATACTACTGTTAAAAGCCAAAAAGATAGAAATTTCATTTGATAGCCGTATGCTTTAACAGACTTATCCCATAAATGCCTAAGAGCTGTCAATAATTTATATCGCATAGCAAAGGAAAATTGATAGCAGGGACCTTTATACATCTTACCCACATGATCAGCTAAAATAGAAATAGGATCTGTAACATGAAAATAAAATCTAACAGTCACAGCAAGGAAGCATGGATTTGCAACTGCACTTCTAAAAGTGTCTTAAAGGAGAAAGACTAGGAATGCCTTCAAATATGCTGGTTCAAGCACAGGGAGATGGAGGAACCTCTCCAGTTAAAAGAGTGCAATAGTGATTGCAGAGGAAACAGTCCATTTATTTTCCTCCACAACTCCTAACAGTGCAGCTCTTTGAGAAATGTTGGGTTAACCTCATTCTAATTTAATAATAAACACAACTAGACAGCATGATAAACAGCTCTGTTGGGAGATAAGGATATAGCCCAGGAAGCATCAGCACCATCAGAGGGAGAGGTCACAGCTAGACAGGGCAGCAGAACCCAGCTAGCAGTAGACTGCTGCCCAAATGGGCAGTCCCTGTCTGCCCAGAAGATTTAGCCAGCTCAGTCCACTTACCAAGGAGTCAAGCGAGTGCCAAAATTGAGTGCAAGGGTATGAGCCAGCACAGGGTCACCCCTTTCAAAGGCAGCAAACTTTTACATAGTGTTATTCTGCCTCAATGGAAACATCCCAAGTTCTAGATTTGATTCTGAAAGTTTTCTTTCAAGGTCTGGATTAGTGACAGTTTTGGAACCAGTTCAGTTACACAGGCTGAGACATGACTCATGGAGCATCATGCCTCATGGTTACTTTCTCCTTCCCTTTTGAAGGAAATAGAGGCCCCAGAGAAATATAAGTTTTTACAGTGCAATTAAAACTGTGAAGCTACGTTATAGAACATCATCCAGATGATTATACCAGTTATGGTAAAGCAGGCAGAACACAGTAAAATACCCTTTTTGGTTGCAGTCAGGTCACCAATGATTACACTTATCTTCTGGCATTTTATAGCACATAATGTCCACAATCTTAGCAGCTATATCGCACTATGATATGCTGCAGAGCGACAGGAAAAGCCTCAAGACCAACAAAGACATCCCTTGGCTTGAACCCAAGCAGCAATGTCTGGGTTTAAATAATTTCATTCAAGGTCACCTTGACAAAAATCATACAAACCTTTATTGCTTTCATCATTTTTGTTAGAGATGACTGATTTGTTAGAGACATGTTTACCACCATCTTCCTCCCCATACTTGGTGTTAATTGCAGAAAACTTACCAAGTAGCACTAAAGATACCAGTATTATATCAGCACAACACAGATGTAATAGAGTGTAACAGAATAGTGGCCTCATTTCAGTGCAGTTTTCAGAGGCAAGATGACTATGAATCAGTCATCTTTTTCTCACTTAAAAAGTACAATCGAGTTCCTAGTCTCTAAAATGGATTCTAGAAATACTTTTGAATATGCCTTGCTTTTGTTGAGTTGAATTAATAAAAGGAAGTTTTGAATTTGATATTTACAAATTACTCAAAAAATCTAGAAATAATTCAGACATTCACTTTAAAGACCAACTAAAATACTAAAACTACAAATGATTTATTCTGTATTCTACTGATGTAATTGTACATCCAACATCTTGACACCTTTATCTACTTCACAGTTTTTAACATCTGAAATAGTTTTCAGTTTTGAAAATGAATTTTCATTTTGAAATTGAGACAGTTATTTATATGTTAGTCTAGTCCAGATCTTAGAGCTGGAAAAAAATAACAGCTTCAAATTGCATGCATACGCTCCTAGAAAACAAAATATATTGACTTTAGCAGTCCAGTCTAGAGATAAATCTTACTAGGACAAACAAATGGCTTCATCACTACTTTAAGTTAGAGATAGCAGATTCTTTGATGAATAGAATGGAATTTATAAAATGTATTCTTTACATTTGTTCAGATACATTTCAACTTTCAAGCTTATTCAAAGACCTAACCTCACTGCAGCTCTGATCTTGGCAGCTATTCTGTGAGGGCTTCAACTTCCATTTTCTGTTTAGACATATCAAATTTTCAGGTATACAAAGGATATTTACTTAAAATATAGATAAAACTACCCAAAGTTTTTTTTTTTTTTTTTTAAGGGCAAAAAGTGTTTTGGAATAAACAAGACTGATTGATAGTCATTCCAGTCCAAACATAGGTAACCGCTACAGCTTGAAGCCCAGCAAGAACTGGGTACTCCACTGTCATCACAAGCAAGGTATTAAAATTGCACTTGTAATGACATCTGCTCCGTATGGGATGGACTAGGTCACCCTTGTAGTTATGGCAAATAAACTTTCAAATTGCCTTTCCCAGAATGAAGTGGCATTAACCTGCCACAGGTTTGGGAAGATGTTACCAATCCATTTTAATTTAGCATAGTCAAGTTAATAGAATTCATTTTGGTTTATTATTTTACACAATATGATGTTGCTTGCTTGAATATCAAAAAATTGAATCTTGAGACAAACTTTTTCCTTGTTGACAATTTGTTATTTCTGTAAATGTGGTTCATCTTGCAGTCTTAGCTCTAACTAAACTGAAATTAGCAAGAGTACTTAGACCAGGAAGACATAATAATTTTTTGATAGAAATAACTATATAGGAATTTTCATTCTAACATCACAATCCAGAAAACATGGCTGAGCTTAGGGCAGATTTCACAACAAAAGTGAAATCTTTATATTGCTGAAGCTGACTTGAGTCTCCCAGGTAGCCCATGGGATTGAGTCAGTACCTGCACTGTGGCTCACATCAAGACAGTTCAGTTTATCCCGGTTATGGTTTGCTTGTGTTTTGTTTTGTCATTTCAGTTGTTGAACCGATGTTCAGTATCAAATTAAAACTGAGTGCAGTCTGGGAGATGTATTCTTTCTCTTCTGAGAGAAGAGACATGACTTATTAGCCCCTGGAAACACAAATGATCAGACAACCAAAACAGCAGCCAGCTGCTGACAAAAGTTGCATGTTTTGACTAAGGAAAATACAATTGTTTCTATTTACAATGTGCTGACTTACAGGAAGCATCATACCTTTTGAGAAGAGTTCCTGAAATCCCATTTAAAATGGCTTATCTTCCTTGCTCATGAGAATCTTTTGTGATATTTTACCCATGTAAAATCCTATGTAGTTTGTGGGACAATTAAAGCAATCAAAAAAGCAGCCAGTCTTCCAAGGCCTTACTTCAAGGAATAAATTTTAAACACAGATATGTCCAGAAGTTGGAAGAGAAAGGAAGCAAATCCATAATTTAAATTTTCCTCCAGCTTTGTACTGTCTGCTTCCACAAAGCAGATCTACAGCCAATCACAGGAGCATTGAGATTGAAAGGAACCAACCCCATGCTCAAGCAGGGTCCCCTAGAGCACATTCCCAAGGATTTTGTCCAGATGGCTTTTGAGTATCTCTAAAGATGACTCCACAACCTGCTTGGGAACCCTGTCATCCTCACCATAAAGAGTTTTGAAGTCAAGCCTGGGCTAAACCATCCCCAGTAGCACGCATAAAGAGAGCAGAAAAAGCATGAGGAACAGGGACTTACGGATTTGTTTCACACAGTGCTCTTGAGCCAAGGACCAGTCCTGCCTATAAAAATTACATGCAAGACACTGCTGGTTTGATAAGGACAGATTTTTACTCATTTAAAACAAACATTAAGTATCACTTAAAACAGCAGGAACTGTTCAATACTAAGCCCATAGCACCCTGTAGGGCTGGGCACTCCGTAGAGACTGAAAACCTTCCTTTTGTAGGTGCCAGATTGAACTCTGGCTCCCTATCACAAAAAACATGTGCTGTTCCTGCTTCCTCCATGAACAAACATGCATACGTCAGGGTCTTGATTACTGCAAATGAAAATAAAATATTCTTGGGTAGGCTACCAACATGCTTTAGCCCCAGTGTGGAGGGCCAGTCTCTAACTCTGTCCAGATTCTCAAACGCCGCTCTATTCAGAAAAGTGACAAGGGGAAACAGGAATAAGTTGAATGAGAAACAGATCTGTTGAGTGGAAATAACTAGTTGGACACTTATATTACTTCCCTTCCTGAGACAGCTTGACTGAGTCAAATTTTCTTCTGTATAAACATCACATGATGGTGACATTATTACATATCAAACTGGATGAGGCTGAATCAGCAGATGAAGTGAAAAATTGCTATGTCTAGTCTCAAACACCTTCCAAAAATGTGTGCACAGGACCAAAGTAATACTCTTGCGCATTTCCTTTCCACTTAAGATTTGCTTTTGATATTAAGCAACCTCATAATATTTACCAGTAGCCTAATTCCTAAGAGCACGTTAAGAATTAAGGACTGAACTTCAACTAAGTGATTGGAGGTACAGTAGAGTCCTAAATTCGAACGTATTATTGTGTTTACATACTTTTTCAGTTCAGAGCAGACAGGAAAGCTTTTTCTGAGGGATAATTTAGCCCACCTAAATTAAGTTTCTTTTGAGAACAGAATAGAGCAGCTACCTAGCTAATGCTTCCAGTCCTGACTGATTCCTTCTAAGATTTGAATCGCAATTTCCCCACATGAATACTAAGATATCAGACATATCTTTCTAATAAATATTCTAAACTTTACCACTGTGTAAGATTTTGATGTTCTCTCATTCAAACACCACCAAATTGCAAAATTCTTTGGTGCATTTTATATTTAAATGTTTACAACTGTAATGGAATAATTTTCAGACAGTTATACCAAATCAAGGTAGCAGGCAGATCATTTATGCTGACTTAAAAGATACTTTACCAAGTATGACATTTTTGTTCTATGGATGAGTAATTTACAGCCTATAAATAAGATTAAATTCAAAACTGAATACTCTTAATATAAAACAACTTATTTTGACTAGTTACAGGCCACATCTTCAACTAACATAAAGACAGTATAATACTATCATTTTCATTCCATCATGCAAACCATATCCATTGGCTTTAAGACTCCTATTGACTCAGATCACAGCTGAAGATCTCACTCAATTTAGAAATCACTGAAAAACATTTAAGCCTTCGAACTTAATATTTGCTTGTGTTCATACTATAAAACTCAATGACTATAATAGTCATGGAAAATTAACGCTGAAGGGGCAGAGACTAATTTAGAATGAATTTGTTTTAAACATGGATGAAGACAATTCATTTGCCTGATTGCCTGGAGAAATGAAGTTTTGGATGATGAAATTGAGGCCAGCTGTTGAGAGAACAGGAAACTTGAAATCCCAGGAGAATACTAGGGTGAAGACAGAGGCAAGAGTTAGCAATGATGAGAGAAAAATGTTCAATTTTTATATGGAAACAGTGAAGAAAATCTTGGGACAAACTAAAACATTAATTCGTTTGAAGATCTACCTTCTAAAATATTAGAATCTTCCTACCATAAAAAGTGACAGTGAATAAATTATAAAGCAGGAGAACTAGAAAATTTGTGCTAAGTACTTGGAAACATTTTGAACAGACCATCATGAAATAGACTCGGGGTGCGATTTAGCTTTTTGTTTCCTTTTTAATTTACTGTTGCGTTATAGTCCGTTCCACCTTCATACGATCAGCAGGCTGCCACAAGCAGACTCAGTCTCAGGAACCACACACACTTCTAGGAAAATGTAGCTTGAATGCGGTCTGGTTATCGGCCATCTTTTAGACCTAGGCTTTCACTACACATCCACGAGCTCAGATCTGACATGAATCCGTGAGAAACCAGAGTGGAACAACCAGCTATCTTCAACAACAGGATCTGCCTGAGCTTTGTTTGCAGCTGGCAGCACATCTGCACCTTGCAGATACAACCCATCAAATTTGCTGCAGTCATTAGGGGCTTATAGTTGAACCTTTCTGAAGTCAAGGTCACAGGCAGTTAACTAAAGGGGAAAAACATTACCATGCAAATAGCAGCTCACCACAGAAACTGTGCTTTTGAAAGCACTCGAGTACTACAGGTTTAAAAAAAAACACTAAAGCAGAAGATGCACTTTTCTTTCATCTGGTCCTTCAAAGTTGGCATAGACAATACATACCTTCAGCTCCATTTTTCTCAGAACAGCTTGTAGAATTACTGTAGCATTGACATGTTTTCAAGTCAATTATGTTAAAAAAAATATTTTTAAAAATATTCTATCAAAATCCAGAATGCACCACAGAATCATGAGACAGTCACTCGATGCTGTGGCACAATCATACTGCAAACAATTTAACTCAAGTACTTGATAGGTTGGCTTGCAATGCAACCTGTACAACCCAGTGTATGAACAGTCTCTGAAGTCCTTAAGAACTACTCAGGACATCTTAAGGAGTGAAACAGTAAAATAAAACTCTGGAGGTCTACACAGAGACCAGATGGGAGATAGAAATACAGTTAACATGAGGGAATGTGAAGGCCAATGTGTGCAGACATTATGGCAGATAAGTTAGTGGAAAGTAATCCTCACAATGAGATAATACAGCATTTTCATATAATTACAATATTTGAAAAATGTAGCAACTTCACTTAAATATCAAAATCTAGCCAGCATAAGCTATAATATTAATAGGCTGAGTAAAGAGAATAAATAGTTTTATCCTATTTAATCATAAATGTGGTTTAATGACCTTTATCTGATTATATGAGCAGCCCAAGCAACAATATGAAATGAATAAATAGAATATTAAAAGATTGTTAGCAGATAAGCTGCTTGGAAATTTCTAAATTAAATGTAGTTGGGAGGGAGGCTCTGCCATGTTTAGTAGTATGTGACTATTCAAAGCTAAGATAACTGCACAGGTGCTGCAAGTGATCCCATTGCTACAGAAAAACTGTGGGAAACCTCTCATTCAGATTCCTGGTGGGAACTAAAGGGCTTTTCCAGGCGAGACGCAGGTATGGCCCTTGGTTATGTTGAGTCAACTTTCTCAAACACATGTAGAAAGATACCAAAACTTGGAAGATGTTTATAACTAGTAGCATTTTCTTTATTTTCTGTTATGCGCATTACATAGTTATCAGTATATAGTTCTCTGATGTGCTTGGCCTCAAACATTCAGAAATCACAGTTGCATTCTGAGATTTAGCCTAAGCTTGTTCCTTCTCCCAGATAAGCAATGCACTACTTGATGCAACTCATTCCACCTTGTCTGTTGTGTATAGTTGCATACAGGTCTTCTCAGGAAAAACACCAGCTTGGAAAGGTACCACACATCCTCACTTCAACCAGTTTTCTCTCTCTTTTGCTGTTTTTCTTACCCTTCATTTCCTTAGCCATTTGTGCTTCCATACCTTGAACTTAATCAGCAACCTGATTCAATTAGAGCAAAAATTTTTAGCTATTTTTTTTAGCTTTTTATTTTTCACTTAAATTCATACTTCTGCCAGAGATAGATCTTAACCTTTAGTCAAGGTGCCAGGTAACATTCTAAACAGGCTAAGTAAAACAAAAATAATATATGATAAAGTAGTTCTCAAATGCATATGTTATCCCAGAATGGCACTGGCTGCATGATCAAGACAGATAATGTTTTATCCTGGCTTATGGATGTATTTGCATCTGGAGATCAAAATGAGAATTTTATCCCATTGGCAAGTATAGAATCCATTTTTTAATGGGAAAAGAGTTAGATCGTGGGGTCTATCTTTATAAAGGACTTATATGTATATATATCTCAGATACAGCAGAAAAATAAAATATTGGAAGCAAATAGATGAGCCTTAATAAACATGACTGACATTTTATCCTTGCAAGTTTTCTAAGCCTGGAAAACTCCAGTCTGACTCCTACCTAGAATTTTTCCCCAGTCCTCTGAAAATAAGTTTCCATTCTTTCAGAACTACTTGCTCATTCAAACAGGGAAAGCAACAGCTCTCCTCATCAGCTGACAATTTTCTAGAAGAAAGACTCCACCAAGCACTACTGAGGGCATGTCCAGTGTAACATTCATTATCCCCCTTCTCTTCTTCTTAAAAGGAGCTTTGAGGTTCATCATTTTCTAGATGCAATTGGTTTGGGTCTTTAGGTAGCTATTTAAATCTATAGAACAGAGCATGTGACATATTCACAATATTTAACTAAAGATTTTTTACTTTAATTGTAGCAGTAAGTTTCTACTAGTGAAACGTATTAAACACTCAGTTTACATCCATCTCAAAACAATTAATGTGTGCAGTATGAACCAGAAAATATTATTCCCATACACATTGAATCTTGAAATATATATCATATTAAAATTTAAATGTATTCACATACATATACAGTAACAAAAAAATTCCAATATTCACAGAACAATGAAATTCATGTTTCTGTAGATTGTGTCCCCTCATCCTCCTTTTCTTCAATACCCCTGTTTTCCCTTTCCATATCTTTAAATCACTCCAGCTATACCTTCACCTTCCTTCCTTGGCTTTAATGGGAAGCTTATCCTAAACATTTTGCACATCAATTGCCAGCCAGTCAGCAAGCAAGGAAAAATAACACTGGATTTCAAACTTTCTCTCAAGACAACATTAGCTGGAGCCACTTCATCTAGCCATGATGTTCATTTGCCTGATTAAACGCCATGGAGTTTTTACCTTTTCCCCGCTCCTCCTGTCAATACGCATTGAAATAGGCCAGTGGATTATGAAATTATGGAACAGCTGAAAATTACTGTCTAAGCCTTACAGTTCTTTAAGAAAGCAAAGCTTCCTCCTCACATACATTGCCAGAACAGATGTTTAATGCTTCCTAGCCTTCTTTGTGGCCTACTGAATGTATTTGTTTGGGAAAATATAAATGACAAATTGACTTTTAGATTAATAGCTACCATATTGGTAATGTACAAATCACTTTTAACAGCCACTATTAACTTGGTAAAGAGAAGCTTGCTAACTGCTCTTTAATTAAGTACACTTAATGACCTTAAGGGGATTAGTAGTCTTGTCTGATAATCAATAAGCATGGCAAGATTGCTGCCCCATAGACAGGGGCTGGAGAACAAAATTAATCTGTGCAGATTAGTTCTACCTAGCTTGGTTTGTTTGCCAAAGACTATTTTTAAATTACTTCAGCTTAATATATTTATGAAAATCAAAATAGATGATTTACAAAAGATTGGTTCTCATTTATCCTGTGTTAAAATGACATGCATGCTTGCTAAGGCAATCCTACATTCTCAGCAGCAGTTAGTACAAATAGCTTCAAAGAAATTAAAAATAAGCAGAATGCTAAATGAAAGGACAGTGAAGACAGTACTTCAGAGACCTAACATGAAATATTGTCCCTCAAAAGTCTATAGAATAAGTCTGGGTGCAATCAAGCCCTCATTCTTCAAGTCCAGTACAAGCCCTGCAGTTAACTCACCATGAGACCTGCCTGCCTTCACCTGCTCACATTTGGGTTTCCCTTCCATGTTTGCTTGACTCACAGCCACCCTAGCAGCTAGAAGTAGCCATGAGAGCACCTGATCTACATGCCTTATTCTCACCTTGACTCCTATCCAACACCAGCAGATAGGAAGCTTTTTAGATAAAATGCTGTTTCTTTCCTGTGACAGCTGAGGGATCTTTCAGGAACTCACAAATGCACTTACCTTCCATAAATCAGACTTCCTCAGCTCCTTGGAGAAGCCTCGTCCTCCTCCTGCTCCTCACAAACCAACCACAATTCAAGCTCTAGCAAAGCCAGTTCTCTCCAGTTTAACCTAGTTAGACTTTTTGATGCATCCACCCTCAGCTCTGCCAGACCAGAACTCCCCTAAAGCACAAGTGTCTGGAAATGCTGGCAGCACCGTCCTGGGTAGTCGAGCTCTGGTACGCCAGGCTCCTCAGAGAGCACCTGGGCAGCTCCCTTCACAGGTGTCACCTCAGCCAGTGAGCAGAGGCTCTGCTTAGAGGATTCTTGGGTTGTGCTCTTCAGTACATATGAAATATAGTGTACATAGTGGAATGATTTCTTTTCTCATTGTGCACATAAGCTGATGCTCACGCACCAATAAAAAGTAAGTTACACACTAATTTGTGTGCAGGACATGCTCCAGTCCAAGTCAGACTTTGGCCCTGTGCACCCATCTCCACAGTGGAGAAGGCACTACAGTGTTATACCTGTGGAAAAAACTCTCTTCTCTTATCCAGCACGGGGAGGGAGAGATGTGAAGTTAGGATTTTCTTTTTAGGGCTCCTCATGTCTCCCTCAGGATACCTGTCACCTGCCAACATGTAGGTTCATCCCTCCAATTTGAGGGTTGATATTCCAAACATTTAGAAGGACAGTCAGCAAGCATTATGCTTAAATGACACAAAGACTCTCTTCCCACAAGTGTAAAATGCAAAGAACAGCAAAACATTCACTCTTCCAAATGACTCCAGCACAAAAGCAGTTTTACATTTTAGTTAGGATATGATAGTTATGATAGTTTAGTTACAATAACTTCATAGAAAAAAAGTTTTATGTTTAGGAGTAGGTTTAGAAACCAACTCTGGTTCTTTCCTTTCTTCTCTAGGGCTCCTCCCTAGTCCTTCTAGTTCAAGTGTCATGCACACAGTATATCAGGAGGCTTAATTGTAAAATAGGGTCCTGCGTAGGACATGTATATAGCATATTGACAGTTATGCTACCAGAGGTATAGGGATATTAAAATTGATTTCCCACAAGATGATGCCTTCTGTTTTCTCATTCTGTATCCCACAAATATATATTAATCTGACTCCCTAAACAGGGATAATTAGCTTCCAAAAATAGCTGTTCATATAGAAGGTGGAACATAAAGCTCAGTTTGCCTTCACATAGCTCAACTTCAGCTGACAAAGTGCAAAAAACAGTTTGCATCCTGACCAGGATGAAACCTTATTGCTCTCCGTTTACAGGCAAACCCTCAAACTTGATTAAATGCCAGGGCCTACAAATAAGATACACCAAGACCTACAAATAAGACTTAACTCTTATTTCTATCCTTCCACCATGTTTTTCTTGATTATATCTCCTATTCCAGGATATACTTTAACTCCTAAGGATTTCAGGGCAAAGGCCCTTCAGCTGTACGTGCTTGCCAGAGTGCCTCATTGCCACCTCCACACTGATAATGATAAACCATGAAGGTTTGTATGCAGGCTTTTAAATCATAGTTAAAACAAAACATCAACTTGATAAATTTCAGGAAGGTCCTACTAATGTAACTCTTGAGCTTTGATTTTTTTTCCCCAGCCAAAGCCAGCACAGAGGAGTTGCTGCAGAGCAAGCCCACACACAAGCTCCAGACCAGGAGCAACACGGCCTACCAGAAACCTGGCTTTACCTCTTTTTGCCTTAAATACCCTGGGGAGACCTCCCATGCAACAGCCTGGTTCTCCAAGTGCTGCTGTTTACACTTGCACCAGCTGAGGGCAATTCAGGGTAGAGCTCTGGCTCAGCACCTGGAGGCCTCTCGGGGTGCTCAGGGGCAGGCAAAGGTTCGGGCAGCCCTATGGCTCCTGAGGGAGCCCAGCTGTGCCTGCCCCTCGGTCAGGGACTCGGCGGAGGAGAACACGGCCAAGGGCCAGGGTGCCACAGCTCTCCTCAGCTCCCCGGACTGTTTAACCACTAAAACAAAACGTGCAGTGTAGCACCGGCATGCACCGGCGTGTAGGGTGGACCCATCACTCTACTGCAAAACCAAGAGCAATATTTGTGTTTTCTGTTACGATTCTTCTTTATCACAGTGTGGCCTGCTACACCTTCAGCCTGGCGGGCCCATTTCTTATTCTATACTGATGTTAGAAAAATGAATAGCTCCATTGACTCCAGTTGGGTTAGGTGTTTACAAAACACACATTACAAAATGGCAAGTTAGAGCCTTTCTCCTCTTCCCTGATTAGTTTTCTATTCCTACATGTATTCTTTCCCTCTTTCTGTCCATACATTGGAGCTTTCTTTCTCCACAGCTGCATTTTCTTCTGTATATACTTCTCATACATACTCTTTCTGCAGATCTTACCTGCCTCCTCTAGTGTGGTTGCAGTCTTCTCATCTTTAGATTCTTCCAGATCTATGAGTGTGTTTGACAATTACTGTTTGCTACACTTTCTGGCCTCCACAAATCTGTTCATACTAGCCAATAATAAAAACAATATATGATCTATATATAGTCTGGATGGTCTGCTCCAGACCACCCTTGCTGTTGGCATGACCTTTCAATTTTAAATATATTTTAATGTATTTGCTAATTTACTCATTGCCTTGCCAAAATGAAGTCTACTGAAATAAAGTGCAATTTGATCAGACAGGGATACCAAGTACAAATAGCTTATCTTTAAGCTAGAACATCTGTTAAGATCATTTCACTTCACGAGCAACACTTTTTATTAGTTTCTTTCCAAAGATCTTGCTGTGCTTTACAGGTATTTAGTCACATAGCTTCTATCATTTGCTTTTAAACATGGATGCAGTAAACAAGGAAGAATAACGCAGCAGAGCAGCATGTTGCAGTGATTTGGTTCCGATGTTCCGACAAAACCTACCGTGCCAGACTGTTCACTGGAATGTGATCCAAGTTGCTTAAGTGCGCCCAGCCTTCTGTAATGACATTTATGGAGTTTCTTTAGCCATCTCACATAGTAGGATGTTCACGCTTTTGGAGGGGATGGTGTTACCGTAGATCTGTGTTACTTAGGTGAGGGTTAATGAAACTGGTGTGTGACACTTTGCTGATTAGACCCATTTATTTCTCAGACACAGTGGCTCTCAGCCTTTGCTTTTCATATAATTATCAGGATTCCAAGCAAAGCTTCTGAAAACAGAAAAGAAATGGTGTGAAATCAGAAATAGTTCTGATCTCATATGAGAAAAGTCCATCCTCAATCGACAAAACCAGTGCTGAGTTGAAGTATTAATGTAAAGAAATCAAATTTTTGGCCTATGTTTGTTTCTTAAAATATGTATAAGAAAGCAGAACATAGCCTCTTCAGCTGCCTTCCTAATAAGGCTCAGGTTAACTGCTGCCTTTTGTACAAGAGTGCATTTTCTATGAATCAACTATGCTAAGCTACATTGCAGATATTCTCCCTGTAAAAAATATCAATAAATAAATGAAAATAGGGAGACAAGTGAGTTTTTCTTCATATTTGATATCATCTTTCTCTCCCCAACCTTTTCTGACGCGATTCTATAAAAAGTGGTACTGTCCTAAAAGGATGTCATGGAATCTCCTGGTTTTCTTGGGGCAATAACCCACCTTTCAGGCGGGGTTTGTTAGGCTGCTCTTGTGGAAAGGTTTTGTAGTGTAAAGTGACCGACCTTACTCTTTTCACATTGGGAGTTGAATTTTTTTCCCCTGAATCTTCTGGTTGTAAGACAGACTCCATTTATATGTAAGATATAAGAATAGCCTGGCTCAGCAAGTCATTTAGAAAGACATTTGGTCAATGTAAAGGAGTGGGGGAGGGAGGGGGAAGGGATCCCCCTCGCCATTGAACACTTTTGTCATGGTCACCTTGTGACTGGGTCTGTGTGTCGAGGTGACAAAAGAGCAACGGAATCAATGTAGGAACTATGTAAACCCTCATATTGCAAGTATAGGCACATTTACTTCTTACAGCATTATCAAAGCCCATCTTAACAATTTGCCTGAAGATCCATTCAACACACCACAATCTCCAATATATCAAAGACATTTTTTTTTGTTGCTGTAGTCAAAGGATAAGATAGAAATGGGAGAGGACAAAGAGTCATCAAAAGAAACTGAAGAATTCGTTCATTTTATTTCAATCTGGGATGCAAAGCAAGCACAGTGCTGTAGCTTGCTATGTCCTTTGCTGTTTCCTCATGGTTTGGGAACTGATCTCGAGAAGCTATTCCCTATTCCCTGCTACAGGAGGGTTTCTTTTATTTATTTATTTATTTTCTGTCAGTAAAAAAAAAAGACGGAATACATATAAAATATCAACCATTGCATGGCTGATACATGGACTAATATACATGGACTAATTCATTAGGTTCCACAATGCTAGTGGGATATGGGCACTCATCTCCACTTTACGCTTGGAAAAGAGCCAGGGAACGGCTTGTGCGAGTTCATGTAACCAGAAGGGAGCAGGACAGAGCCTGCAGAGAGTATCATGTATCTTTTATTCATTTGCCCCATTTCCGCTCGCTGGGAGCGACCCGTGGCTGGTTTGCTGGTGCTGCTCGGAGCTGTCGGTGTCTCACGCCGCAGACTCAGACGCAGCCTTGTTAGGCCAGGCTGGTGCCAGGGCTTTCCCTGTACCAAACCTGGCCTACGTACCAAGGACCAAGCCAGGACCAAGCTTTGGTCCCCAGCTGAGCTCAGCCTTCCCGAGTGATATGTGGCTGCTGGGGGTACCCAGGCACTGCCAACCGGGCCGTTCTCCTGGGAATCGGCAAAACCAAAAGTGTCTGGAACCGCAGCCCAGAGACTAGAGACAGACACCCTGTTCTGGAGAGAACTGTTAGCGCTGAAGCCTCACACGCACCGCAGGGACAGCCTGGGCAGAAAGGGCAAAACCAAGTGCCTAGTGAAGCCGCACTACACAGCGCATCTCTTCAGAGCTTCCCTGGGGTCAGCCTCAAAGAATTCCTGCCCCTCTTCCATTCATTTCCCTCCAAAGAGGAGAAAAGTGTGGGCTGGCTCTGAGCGCAGAGCTGCTCCGGCCCTGGACTACCATTTCCTGAAGGAACTGTATCATTTCCCGCCTTAATTCCAGTGGGAAGAGCAAACACTTGGCACTTTCTTTTCAGAATCATGAGCCCAAAGTGTTCAGTACACAGGAAATTGCAATAGCATTTTAGGTCATTTCGCTGTTTCAGGATGGCACTGATACTAGCGTGCTGCTGCTCCATAGAAGAAGAGTGTGGGGCGAATGGAGGGGAAGAAGGAGAGATGAAGAGGCTAAGGAGGGAGGGTCCTTCTTTCTCACCATTTCTTTTATGGTTGTTTTAAACCGCTGTACAGTTAAGCAGAACTATTTATCAACACTAATGGTCCCTGCAAACTGCTGCCGTAGCAGCGGGGGACAAACTGCAGGCCGAAAGCGGTGGAGCTCTCTGGGCCTGGCCTGAGGAGGAGACCCCGTCCCCGCGCACGGCGAGGCGGAGGGGCAGCCCAGCCTCCTCGGAGCGGAGACACCGACGCACTGAGACGTTTGTGTTACGGACAAATTATTCAGCGAAGGTTCAGATGAGGGTAAGAAGAAGAGAGACCTGTGTCCTTGGCAAGCCCATCTGGCAGCAGGCTGGTAGGCCACAGGAAGTGTTTTTGTTTCAGAAGATAGAGAAATCCGTGGGGATTCAGAGACAGACTTTTCCTTTTTCTTTATTTTTTTTTTTAATTTTAATTTAAATCAGGATGGTGATGAGAAAGGAAGCTACTCAGGATGTTACGCGTAGGATGTTCTCTGCCGTAGAGAAGCCGTACAGCCTCAGAGTTAACCCCTGGCAAGTCATAGTGGCACTTCTGCGACTTCCTTGCAGCCTCATATGAGCATCGTGCCCTTATTGACTTCCCTTTGCTGCCAGGGCCTCACCTTGTGGGCATCCCCAGAGAAGCTGTGAAATCAGATAGAGCATGGTAGATTGAACTGGAGAGGGTCAGGAGTGGGATTTTCAAAGCTCCTGTGATTTAAAAGTGTTTTTTCCTTTAACCCCCTTTCGCATGCCGCTGCCTCCCTACCCCTCTCCGCAAGGCAGGGGTGCGGGTGAGGAGCCGCATGCAGGGTCTGCAGCCTGTTTCTGTGTTGCTGCCCAGGGCAGCTGGAGCAGGAGGGCAGAGGGCCGTGTCCCGGCCCCAGCAGCGTCCTTGGTGCCGGCGGCTCCAACCGTTTTGAGGAAATGGCACGAAAAGGGATTTAGCGCTGTCCCTTCAGCTCGTGGAAGAGGGAGTCTGGCCCATTTAACACACAGCCCGGTCTGCTGCATGGCACAGGCGTAAGGACAGGGTTTGCCTTGGGAAAGTGGCAGTAAATGACGCTGAAGTCGCTGTCAGTCGCTCGCTCGGCGCCGTGATGCGGAGTGGCAAGGGCTGCTTTCTTGGGCTGCTCTTTGCGTATAAGTCACACTCTTTATAAAGAAGACCACTTAGTCTTATGACAAAATTTCTCCAGTGTGACACAGAAAAGCATTGACATCGTTCTTTAAGGCTGCAGAATTTATGGCACAGTTAATTATTAATTTGGCTGGCATTTGTAAAGTAGAAGGGAGTTCTTGTGCTTTTAGGCCATGCTCTCAGTGTGTAAATCTCTTGTATGGCTGCCATAATAATATTCCTGCAGCTATGTTGTCACCTATTGTAATTTTTCTGCTAATAAGAAAATTTAAACTAACCAGGAATCCTAAATTTGGAGACTAGTTGTTTATTTCAAATATGCTCTAGAGAAATAATAATGCAGTTCTGCTCTGAATTTAATTTAAACAGGAACAGGCAAAACAAATCTCTGCGGAGGGCATTTGACAATAATAAAATATTTCTCCCAGCGGGTGAGCTGGTAGCAATTGTATTGTTGCCATCAAAGCTCACGTTTCAGCAGGTCATTACCATCATAACAAGCCCTTGGACCAACTGGCATGGACATGCAACATTGAGCTCCTGATGGGCACATTATTTCAGACCTTTAACTTCATGGAGAACAAGACAAATACTCCTGGGAACGGAGGATTATATTTTGAAATTCCTTTCTTTTCTGTTCTGCTTAATAATAAGATCCTGTGTGTAATCAATCTAGTGCCACTTGCTTTCTTATATTAACAGAGGTTGTGTGGAACTAGGCTTGGGCATCTGAACGGGAAGAAAGAGCATGCTTTAATCTTAACAAAATAGGAATGATTAGTGTGTCCAGGATGTATCAGTGCAAACACTTTTGAACTCTTCCGCATAAAAATGTTAAAAAAGCAAACAAATGTACCTGTACTCTTTTTTTTTTTTAACAAATGTACAATTTCTTATAATATACTCTTTTTTTTTTTTAATGTTAACTCTTTTTTTTTCCTCCTATAGCAACCATGAGGAGGAAGTTTATAGACTGGCAGAGGAGAGACAATCCAGACACAGAATCAGCATCTTATCAGACAGGGAAAACACTCGGTAGGTGATGCAGCCACAGCAGCCAGGCTGTATAACGAAGTATATACACTAATTAGCAAGGTGCCATGCAAAATCAGAGACCTGCATTACACCAGAGAGACAAAATGCAAAGGAGAGGTGCAAGTGAAAAAGCTGACAGGAAAAATAAACAAAGGCATTAAAAAAATGCCTCGAGATGAAATTCTTGAGTCAGAACAGGTAATGTTAACAACAAAAAAAAAATCCTGCAATTCTGCCTATAGGCAAAAAATCTCAGGTGTTTTTCAGAATTTTTCAGTAGGATATTATACATATTAGCGATGCTGCAGAGGGACCTGTAAAGAAGCTGTGCAGCTGTGCACCATGGGGTTTGTGGCACCAAGGACAACATTCCCATGGTTATCTTCTGGAATCCACTGTCTTTATTATTTTTTTTTAATACCTGTTTAACCTCTATTAGTATTGAGCAGTGTTGATATCGAGTATTAAGTAGTATACCTAATTGCATGTGTAATAGCGCTGATTGATGCATGATTTTTGTGATATTATTAGTATTTTATTATTTTATTTTTATTTTTTACAAATGCATCGGCTGAAGGGACCATAACACATAACAGCACTTTTTTATTGACGTTTGCCAGACCCTTTCATACTTTGCATTCAAAAATAAAAAGGCCCAAATCAGATCAAGACTGTTACTTGGACGCGAAGCTCCAGAGAAAACTCGGAGCCTGTCAGGAATCCCACGCCATTGAGTAGCCACCTCGCTCAGCAGCAGGTCCCCCTTTTGCATCAGCGTTGACGGCAGCGGGCAGCTTGCGCGCGCCGGCCGTGCCAGCGAGCAGCGTGGGCCAGGAGGAGCAGCACGAGCAGGAGCAGCAGCAGCGGCACGAGCAGGAGCAGGAGCAGGAGCGGGGCGCTCCGCGGCGGCACTGCCACACAGGCACCTGCGGGGCACCGCGACGCCCGTACGCACACGCTCCTCGTCACGGCGGGCAGGGCAGGACATGGGGCGCGGGAACCGCTTCAGCCCCACGGCGGCTACGTCCGCAGCCGGAGTGCTGTGTGAGCCGGCCAGCCTCCTCCGCGGAGCAGAGCGGCTTTCTGCAGCCGCAGCCTGGGTCTTTAGCAGGGAGCTCTAGCAGGATGCACTGCTTGAGCTGCTAAAGCCACCGCCCCAAGCCCTTTTCTCTTTTTTTTTTAACTTTTCTTTAAAGATTTAGTAGCTATTTTCGTAGTTTAGAGAGATTTGTGCTCCTGGCCAAATTCCCCACAGATGCCCATTGAAACATTTCTGCCTACCTAAACGTTTCCATCGGATTCCTATGCCCTTTCTGGCTTTCCTGCAGGGACACTGTGTGGTCTTAGAAAAATAAAAAAAAGGACACACACACACTCACACATAAAAGAATCCTACAATGCTGCATCCCAAGAAGCAGCCACACTAAATATTCCATGTACAATCTTTTCTGTACTGTCCTGTGCTACGTGGTCTTACAATCAAAAGCGGTAGAAACATGCTAATTACATTTTTTTAATCGCACGTGAAAACATTTCAGTGTCGCGCAGATGCGCTTCCGTGTGCGGAGGCTAAGAGCGCCCTTGTTTGCGCTTGCTTTTCTGGTGCTTTGTGTGTGGTAGTTTCTATCACAGCAGCCCTCACTTGTGCGTTCACAGCAGGTGCTGCTGTGTTTGGCCTAACAAGGAGAGGGAACAATTCTGCACGCGCGTACGTGTGCCTGTGCGTACGTCTGTGCGTGTCCTTGTGCGCGTACCCGCTCGTACGGTGTCAACACCACAGAGCGACCCTGACCTCCACACACGTGTGAACCCTCTGCCGCTCCCTGCCATGCTCTTCCTCAAAGATCCCCTTGCCAGCATGGGTAAAGGGAGAGGGCAAAGAGGGCGCAGGGCCGCCCGCGCGCTGCTGCTGCTGCTGCTGCCGCTGCTGCCGCCACCGCTGCTGCTGCTGCTGCTGCGGCTCTGGCTGGGCCTGCGCTCGCCCCGCAAACCGCTCCGCTCGCCTGCCCCATCCCCGCAGGACGGCCAGCAGCGCAGGTGAGAAACACGCGGGCACCCGCAATGACAAAACCCTGCCGAGACGGGCTAGAAAAGCGCATGTGAGCACCCGCGAGCGCACGAGAGCACCCGCGAGGACTGCAGAGGGTCTGCGGGCGGCAGGGCCGGCCGCGCTGCGGCCCTGCGCACCGCGAGGCGCCGAGGCGGCTCACATAGCACCACGTTTCGGCGGGCCGCTTGGCCCCGTAGCGCGGTGAGCCGCGCCGGTGCTCCTCATTAACAGCGACCCATAGCATCGCTCCTGCGGCGCTCTCCCTCCGCTCCGCAAAGCTGGATCGAGTAACGCAGGTTTTCCTAACCCTGGCCCAAAGCACATGGAAGGCGCCTCCTATGGCAGGGGATGGGCGCCGGACTCGGCTGGTACCGGGGAAAGCAGACGAGTGCTCCTGGGTGGTATTAATGCGGTCCTAAAATAGCGGGAAAGTTTTCTTTTATGACATTGACGGAGAGGCAATGATTTTGAGTAATGCAGGCTGATGTGGAGATGCTTTAAGATTAAATAAGTGCTATATAAAGGCCTGCCAGACTGCATCCTAATGTGCTATGAGACATTTTGCATATTTAAGAGTATGCAAAATGTCTTGTACCACACTGGAATTCATTCTGACAAGGCTTTATATAGCATTTATTTATACTCATATTCTACTTTAAGGGAATAGGGATAATGCTTGCTGCTATCTGAATGGAAGTAACAAAAGGTGTCTCCTCCTCGGAAAAAAAAAATAAATAAATAAAATCAAAAAAACCCAACAACACGAAAAATAAAATAAAAGCAATCAAAAGTGGAAGCTTGTTTAATATTGCTCTACCATCATCCTGAAAGGCATAATAATTTGAGTTACACATCTGAACTGATTGGAGTTACAGAATCATATCTCCTTTTTGCATTTAACAATATATACAATATAAAATAAATACATTTACACAAATGGACATTGGTTGGAGCACACGGTATGATACACATCACAAAAATATACAGTTGATTGCTATACAGATGTGAAGCCCATCTACAGCTATAGACATGTTTGTTTTTGTTTTTTTTTCTTTTTTTTCTTTTTTTTTTAACTACTGGCTATTATGCAACTCCTGGATTATTATAAGCAGTTTAATTTTTTTGTCCTTTTGCGATCTTTGCACGATAAGACTGCCATAAAATGTTTTCCTAGGCAGGTAAACAGAGACGCTTAAATAATTAAAATACAATCACCAACACCCATTTTCTCTTCTATAAGAAAAATAGCAGTTTTAATTTTTTATATCTTTTTATGTTATCATTTAAATGCAAAATAGTGGAATAAATACAACAATCTGATCTGATTGAAACAAATGTGTAACTTCTGGAAGTTACACAATCATATTGCTTTAAATAAGAAAAAAATTAAAAAATGAAGCAAAAATAGAAATTAAATTGTTATGGCTAAAACTTACACCCTTTGAAATTTTCCCAACACTTCACATTAAGTAAGTGGTCTTGAAAGAACTCTTCTCCAGCAAGGTTTAAGATGAACAATATTATAAAGCCCGTGCAGTGCTTTTAGCTATATTTCAGGTAATGTTCTTACAGTCTTGAGATACTTGTTCTTTTGCAGCTCCAAAAAATTACTGAAAATGAAAACTAAAATTTATTTGCACCGTGTGCCTTTAACACATCTCCATTTTTTTGTGTTTTTGTATATTTATTAGTTGATTGGCTTTTGACCCTGAAGCCCAAGTTCTTTAATGTGATACAGCAAAAACAATATTTATATTATATATTTATATATATATATCGTGTACTTGAACAGTAGCAACTTAAACCCTGCACAAACTTTCTGGAAAATAAACTTTTTTTTTGCACTCTTACATATATAAATAATCTTATAGAATCAGCACCTTTTTCCCAGGAGTTGTTTTTTTTTTTTTTTTTTCTTTTTGTCATTTTTAAAAAGGGATGTGCCAATTTCTGAACTCCTATCACAGCTATAAATTTCAAGTTATTGACCATCTGAATGAATTGCTAATGATGATTTATCTAGAATCACACTACAGTCACTTCTCTACTGAGAAAACACAATCTACAATATAGTCCCATATAGCTAATGATAGATACACAGTTTTTCTCTAGCACAAGACTGATGTAGCATCAGCCTGTTGTATTTTGTTTAAAGCACACAAAGTAGCAATAGTTTTGGAAACTTGTCCGCACCAAAAAGTTTTGCAACAACACAGAGCGAGTTAATAACAACATCTGAGAGATGATTGAATAAAAGCTATATTTACAGCGTTTAAAAATTAGACTTATCTATAATCTTGAAATATTCAAAGTTTTATTTCTAAGCTATACATTGGTTTTCTATAATAAACTGTTACAGAAATTATTCCTTGTTTTGAAAATATTATGATTTCAATGTGTATCTGTTCATAACGAGTATTTGTTTGGAGTTTCAATCTCTTAATTATTACTAGGAAGAACCTTATTACCGGTAAGGAATAGAATATACTACTGTAATCTCCTGAGGAATTGTACATCCAATATTGTCTCTAATTCTACCCTGTGTCTATAAGCACACACCACAAGAATCCAAACACCACAAGAACAAGACAACAGTCTTTGAATGCAACATAAAAATTCAGAAAAGCACAGCAAACATGAAACATTGAAAAGCTGAACTACATTTCTTTTGTTTGTTAGGATTACAGTTTTAATTACATCTGTGTACATAGAATAAGGATGTTCACATAGTACAGGGAGCAGCTACTAACACTGGTACATTGGTATAGCATTTGATGGAGGTTATTGTTTATTGGTTATTTAGCGACTGTAGTTTTCTGGGGGCATCTAATTGGTTTATACATTAGATTACACCTCGTAACAGTCTTGAAACTGACTGACTTTCATGCTGTGACAATACTGCTTGAAAAGCACATACACCGGTTTAGCTACTTGTTGAGGTTGCAATTTACAAAATAAAATCTAAATTAATAAATAATGTATAGAAGTGTTAATTCTTCAATTTGGTCGGATGTCTACTACTCCGATTTCTTAATTTTGCAAATATTGGCATTTGCCTTATTGCCTCTAAACTACTATTGGTTCATGGGGTTTTGTGTGGGTGTGTGTGTGTGTGCGTGCATGTGTGAGGTTGTAATTTTGCAAACAGGCCGTATCTCATTCGTTTACAACTGAAGCAGTTAGAAATCACGTAGCAACTACACCTTTGTACAGTCGCTGTCTCCTAACACCTTTATAGGTTGGTATTTGACATGGAGTATTTATATGTTAGACTACTCAGATATACTGTAGGTGTAATCTAATCCTTTGAGTCAGTGAACATTTAGTTATAAACTGGAGCTCATGTTAAGAAACTGGATGTTTTGGACCAGACTGGCACACAACATAAATTGCATCCGTGATAATATGCACCTTCCCTTCAACTATTGCTTTAGTAAGATAAATTCCCACATTAATAAATGGCTGAAAACTGGTAAAGCTGGTACAAAAAAATCTCCATTAGTAAGAAGAAACAAAACATTTAAAAAAATCTTCCTTCAGGATTCATTTGTCCTTCATTATTGTTCATCATTGTTCAAGCCAGCACAAAAATGCAGTATTTTTTTTTCTCTTCTTTAGTATTGCATGAATGAATAAAGCTTAAACTATTCCCTGAAAAAGTTACATTGTAGCTAACCTAAGAAATATCTGGAAGACTTGAAAAAACAATTAAGGAATCAAATGGCTGTAACTGATCTAGATGGAAAATGCAATGATAAGAAGCAGCCGATGCATCGTCGCTTAGTCGTCTAATTAGAGACTGCTCCTATGAAATCTAATACTGCATTCAGTCAGTTCATCGTGTTGCACTGTACTGCTAGGTACGATGGTTCTCTCTTTGATTCCTTTGTCATTGGGGACATTATGGTTCATAATAAGTTCACTGGCATCCATATTATGGATTTCCATCCTTTGGCAGGCCTGGCTTCCATCTCTCTTCAGTTAGAGACCTCTTTTAAAAAGTTCAGCAGCAAAGGAAAAGAGAAAAGGAAAAAGGAAAGGAAAGAACAGAAAGGAAAAGAGAGAAAAGGAAAAAGAAAAGAAAAACTGCATCAGAAAGACACAGAAGAAAAAGTTGAAAGCTGCTTCACAGTCTTGCTGCTAAATATCAGTGCAGTCATTTTTCTCTTAATTAAACACTAAGTTTCTTTGCCATTATTATCCTGTTTATTTTCCCTTTTAATTTTTTTAAACGTGCATGATGGGAAAGCCCATGATGCTTTAGTCAGACCTTGGCCTCCAGCATTTCCAAAAAAAGTTTGTGCATGGGGACTTTGCCTTCCAGTTTGATGTTGTAGAAATGCTGCACGGCCTTGGTGGAGGTTTGCCGCAGCAGCGGCAGCGTCATCAGCATCTTGCCCGCGCGACGTGGGTCCTCCATGTGCTGCTCGGCCTCGTAATCCTGCAGAGCCTCATGCAAGACGTCCTGGAGCTTCTGCACCGCCTCAACGTCCTCTATGTGCATTGAGTCTGCAAAAGAAAGGAGCAACAGAAGGGTTGAGTATGCTTTGCGCCTCTCCAGGTGAGGTGTTTTGGCAGTGAAAGCATTGAGTGACAAGCCTGGACAAATGCACACAGGAACAGAGATAACTGAAAAACCCTGAAAAGCAGAAACACGAGGAAGGAAGATGTCCCTGAGGACCGCAGCTGAGACCAGGCTTCACATGGGCAGCCCTAACTGCGACTTACGTCCCTGCAGCTGCCACGGGAAAGTTACGTGGCCCAAAGCAGGCAGCTGAGGAAGAACAGTCTGAAGTGAAACAGGCCACCAAACCCTGCTTAAGGTCTACCGAAATTAGGATGGCCCACAGACCCCAGGGGCCACACATGCCAGTGTTCCCCAACGCAACATACCCAAATATATTTATCGTGAGTTCGTACTGAGGCCTGGCTTGCCACCAACTGATGCACAAACCATTCGTAACCACAGCCAGGAGTGAAAGTCCTGGAGATGAGCGACACCGCACAGGCTAAACTCAGGCTGAGACTGCAAGAGTAAATACCTGGCATCACCAGACCATAGCCTTAAAAATTTCATTTAATTCAACTCTTGCTTTGCATCTATTCTTTTTTTGTTTTGTTCTGGAATAAAGCTCCTCTTCTCCAACTGAATAATGAGCAAGAAGCCGCTTTTATCACTCCTGTGCTAGGCAGCATCACGCACCGCCGAATCGGTGCGTTGATAGCGCTGCATGTTTTACTCCTCTGCTGGCAGCAATATCACAGATGACAAATTTTGCACCCCCTGCTTCAAATATCTAAATTACACTCTAAGAGTCAAGTCCTTAATAATTTATACATAACTATTTCCTCATATACTTCACGTAGGCTCTCTTTTCCAAGTATAAACATATAAAAACAAACCAGTCAGTAACAGGTTAACCAAACTGCTCCAGCTTCTGTTCTCAAAACAAATGTGCAAATTGAAAAGAAAAAAAGAAGTTACAGCTCTTGCTCTAAAACAGACACTTAATTATATACAAGTTTGGATCATTTAACACGTTTTATTGATTCTGATGACAGTTTATCTGTTAATTACACATAATGGAGTCCTACGGGAATTTTACATGTTTAATAATTCTGAGTCTTAGCGAATACTTGCTCTAAGAAGCGTGCAGTGAGACGCACGCCGCTGGGGGATGAGACACTGTGCAACAAGGTGCTCTGAAAGCAGAGAAGCTCAAGAGTATATCCTTTGGGGAGGAAGAAGTCTACAGCTCTGAAAAGAGGCAGGTAGGGCAACATGACCTGTAGCAAAATCTAGCTCAAATTACTGTCAGCCTGTTCCCCAAATTCAGATATATTTTATTTTTCTAGATTTTTTTCTTCTGGTAGTGACATTTCTGTATCACTAAGAGAAAATCCTTCAATTCTGAATTTTTGAATTTATCCTTCAGATCGAATGGAATCAGGGCAGGCACGTCCTGACAAGACATGGTAACGTGCACAGAAATGTAGCTGATGTCTTCAGCACAGGGTCCAGTCACTGGGCTTCATTTAGACGCAAAGACCAAATAAATTGTCTCAACTACTCTCTCATTCTGCACCACGTCCTTGGGTATTCACAGGTATGTTACAGACCACAGACAGGCTGTGCCGCTCCAAANCTTCTGGTAGTGACATTTCTGTATCACTAAGAGAAAATCCTTCAATTCTGAATTTTTGAATTTATCCTTCAGATCGAATGGAATCAGGGCAGGCACGTCCTGACAAGACATGGTAACGTGCACAGAAATGTAGCTGATGTCTTCAGCACAGGGTCCAGTCACTGGGCTTCATTTAGACGCAAAGACCAAATAAATTGTCTCAACTACGCTCTGATTCTGCACCACGTCCTTGGGTACGTTACAGACCACAGACAGGCTGTGACGCTCCAAACAGTTTTGCACAACATAGGTGCAGTTTGGGCAGGGGCTAGAGGCCTTTGCCTCCTCTCTTCACTCCCTCCCCAGAGGCAGGGCCATCCTTTGGGGCTCTGGGAGCGGGACAGGAGCTGTGCAGCTCTGCAAGCTGGACAGGAACACCGCAGCCTGCCCCTTCAGAAATACCCACCCTCTCTACGTTTCCTACACCGAAACTGGGTGAGGAAGAGAGGAAAAAAAAGAGGAAGAGAACACTCCCTGAACACAAGCAGTGGGAGGTGAATCAAAACCTGTCGTAAGACACAGCTGTCATACTCCGGGCTCTGAAACTCTTTCACCAGATGGACAACATCCTAAAACATGGGATCTTACCCTCTCCTTGCAGCAGTGACCGTGCAGCATCCTGGGGGCAAAAGCAGCCATTGCTTCCACTGCTTCAGCAGCACTGAAGCATTTCACAGGTTTGCTGCTGTTGTGGGAGTCTATTTAGCAGCTGGGAAGAACGTGACCAGCCAACTCAGCAGCGGCCAAATGCAGGCGCTCTGCTCACCAGCTCCGTGCAGCTGAGCTTGGAAAGCTTCACCTTAGGAAAAGCTGCTACAGGGAATGAGGTAAGAAGAAATAGCAGAGGGAGAGACGCTCACAAACAGCGATTAAGACTTCAAACTATTCTTTTAAGATTGTGATTTAGCTTGAAAGATTTAAAAATGATTTAATCAAATTACTATGATAATTTAACTTTTCACTTACAGAAAAGATTCAAACTCATTTCAGCTTTACCCATTCTAGGGTTTGCTAATGTTTAAATGCAAACTCACTAAATCTGTGCTATTTAATTAGACCATGATTCAGCTGACAGACTGCTCAGGAAAATATTAATCTCTACAAAGATCCTTCTTCAAGTTTTAGCCTTGCAGTTTGGACTTCCACTTTATTCCTGATATTAAACGGATGTAGATCTTAATCCCTCAGGCGTTTGCCTTTGAAAATAAGGAAAATGGTTGAAAATGCTGAACTAGCCAAGGGGAAAAGAAGACAAAAAACTAAAAGAAAAGAGAAGTATGTTCAGCGACTAGACTGGCAGATGTAGAACTGAATTCAGAGCAGGTTAACTTATTGCTGATAAGCCCCATCCACACTAGTAAGAGATGGCAATGTCAAAAAGAACT
Source organism: Crypturellus undulatus (assembly GCA_013389825.1). Taxonomy (NCBI): domain Eukaryota; kingdom Metazoa; phylum Chordata; class Aves; order Tinamiformes; family Tinamidae; genus Crypturellus; species Crypturellus undulatus. The sequence continues at coordinate 1,601,381 of VWPW01004614.1, read as the reverse complement.
ACTATAATTTAAGGGAACACCAAGTCTGTGTGACAATTCAGCAGTAAAGAAGTAATTCCACAGACAATATGAAATTGAATCCTAAGTTAAGTTCAAAGATTTTGAATGTTCTTCCTATATTAGGAAAAAAAAATAGTTTTTTTTTTTTATGCCTTTGTAGTCAATATGGATGACTTACTATTAGAATGCACACAAGTAATATCCCGAGGAAATCTACACCCAGATGTAAGCCCTTAGGCATTTTAAAAACATTGCCTATATTAAGGATGAGCTTAAACAGGGTCATTTGAAAACGTCATTTGAAAACAAGGAGGATTTGATCTTAAATGGCCTGAAAAAAAAAGGGAGCTGAGGTGGTTAAAATGGAAGAGAACTGCAGAAATGAGAGAAGATGAGACTTCCCATTGGAGAAGACGAACCACAAGGTCCAGATGCAAAGAGCAACTACAACAGACCTTGATAAAATTCAAACTTTATGTCAAATACGGAACATGAATATCTGTTGACCTAGAGCTATTTAGAGCATATCACAAAGTGGGAAAACTAGCTCAAGTTTGGAAAGCACCTGAAATGAAGGCAAGGTGATCTCTCCAAACACTGCTCCGAGCAAAGTTGAAGTCTGGCTTGTTTGCACTGCTTGGGTACATAATGTCACTAAGAAGGAAGTGGAGGAAACCCAGGGGTCTCAAATGAAGTATTTTTCAAGCCAGGAAATTTAGGCAGTGCAAAGCAAGGAATGATGACAGGGAATCAAGCAGCAGTGAGCACAGCGCACACATTGAGGAGCTGGCAAAGCACATCAGAGAGGCCAAGAGCAACAGGTAGAGTGAGCTGCCCGAGGGACAGCAATCCCTGCGGCGTCGGAATTCCGTAGAGCTGAGCAGTCCTCAAACTGGAAATGGATAAATCAGTTTAGGATGCTGTAATCCTACATATCCTTGAAAAAAACATGGATGCGATGAACAATAAGAATGGAAAACAATTGGGCTTTGCTTTACCTAAGGGCAACAGAATCCTAATCTCAATTAATTATGTCTCAAGTAAGAGGAATTCATTATCTATTTGGTACTGACAAGCCAAAAAAATCCCCACAAAAATCACTGGTGTTTACTCAGGGGTGAATTGTTCTCAGAATTACAGAATTCCTACCTGTTTTACCTGAAATACATGACAAATCTACATGGGAAAGCCTGCATTTTTGCCCATATTGCATTTATATCTAATTTATATGAAAACATAACACAGTGACAGCATTTTTGGAAAGTATTTTGCTTATGACAAAAGCAAACCATGGAAATCCTCTACAACAAATCTTGGTGCCTTACCCAGCAATTCCCATCCTTTCCTAGATGCATTTGTCTCAGATATTTACTTTGGTCCTTTCTATTCAGTATCAATAACTATATATAATTTTGATAATCTCTTTGTGTATCCTTCCTGAACAGAACTATTTGCTGCAGTCAGCATGGTTATTCTGGAGACAAATGCATAGACAAACAGGATTTTTCTGTACAAAAGAATATAGCAAAAACAGTTTGAAAACTGGATTATTCCGCTGGAAACAGGCAGATCAATCATAGTATGTGTTGAAAATTAAAGACAAATAAATTAAGAATTCCTTGTCCTTAGTCCAGACTGCACTGTTCAGCCAGCTTTTAAGGACATGAAAGACATGAAAACTGAAGCCTCTAGATACTATTGTATCTAGAATACGGTAGGACCAAGATGTAGTAAGAAAAGAAATGAATTTGTAGAACACACCTGTTTATTTCAGGAGGTGATTGGATTAACCATGAACTGAGCTGAAAACACTATAAATACATATATATATTGCAGGTATATAAATATATAAAAAAGGTGCTTTACGGTGTTTTAGCTTATGTCATATATACTATATATATATAAAAGGTAATACAATTATATATATACAGGCTATATACATATGGCCATATATCTATAAGGTAAGCTAAAAGACAGTAAACCACCTTTTATTCCGGAAAGGGTTTACTTTCCACTACAGTGAGTGCCATGAATAAAGAAATACTCCAGCAATGCAGAACAAATTGCATAATACGCAATTTGTTCAAATGCCTACTGAGAAGGCTACTAAAACTCCGGAAAGGCAAAATTGCCTGACAGAGATAAGATACCAGAGAAAAGCAAATGCCAAATGAACGTTTCAAAGTCCTTTTCATCCACTACAGGCTTCAGATAATTGCCGTAATAACCAGCGAGGGCCACTGTTTTACTGCTGCGAGGAGCCGGGCAGCCGCGGGGAGCAGCGGCGGCTGCGCCGGTGACACAGCGGCACGTGCGGCCGCTTCCCGACCCCGCGAGGGGATTTGGGCAGCAATTCCCTGCTGTCCCTCTCATAGAGAGGGCTATCTCAAAGTTTTCCTAAAAAGTGGCAAATTCTCTTCTCCAGGAGTTGTGGGGCACATCCATTATTTGATTATATGAAAGCAGAGTATGAGGAAAAATCTGTGTTCGTGCAACAGGAAACTCAGATCATCCCAGCCATTGCCTTTTTCTTCATTTTTTTTCTGTGCCATAGCACTCTTTGCAGAGGATGACAAAAGCAAATTTAACATATCTTGCTACTTTTATCTAGCAAAATAAACAGTAATAACACACGAGTGACACCCCCACCCATGCGTATGTATTGCTATCTATTATATATAGGCACCTCTTCACGATAGATATATTTCAGTCCTGAATTCTGACACTAAAGAGATATAGAAAGCTGACTAAATAAAATGAAAAAACAAGACATTATTAGGAACTATGTATATATGAGAAACTACAGTCTATATTGAGAATAAAGCTGATATATGTCCTGTGGAATAAGCAATCTATAGGGTTCTACCAATTAATTTATACTATTTCTATTACGAAAATACTATTTAGCAATAACATCCTAGTTTTCTGAGTACATTTTTTCTGCTGTCTGGAAAGCTATCAAAGTTTTAAGTTAGAACTGCATTTTTACAAGGATTGATGATTATGAATCTTTCCTGGCATCCATGCTGACCCAGCTTCCAGTGTGTTACAAAGCACTCCTGCATGCCCACTCCTTTGCTACTGAAAGCACTTTTTGTTTTTTTAAGAGACAAATAATAACAGGTTCCAGTATCAAGCTTTAATGTTACATTTCCAACATTGCACCCACTTGGCTTTAAGTGCTTAGCATCTACATCTGGATCAAGTTTTTCACGTCCCAGCAGCCTATTAGGCAGAGACATCAGGTGAGGTTTTCAAACGCGCTGATGTATTTTGACACTCCTGTTATTTGTTTTAGCTCTTGGATGGGAACTGAGCTCTTCTTAAAAGTCTGCTCCCGGTGATGACTCCGGAGCCCTTTTGCACCACTTGCCCGGGAGGGCCAGCAGAGCCCTTACTGACTAGGCAATTCCAGAACCGCTCACCTGCATCCCCTGCTCCGCGCTGCCTCCTCGGCACCCGAGAGCCTTTGCTAGCGTGGGGAGGACGAGCAGGTCGTCCACAACACGCGGGAGAGCGCGTGCGTGCGGGGACACTCGCACAGACCATGTCAATATTCCCCTTTCCCGTCCCCGCGAGGAGCGACTGGTACACGCGTGTTTTGGAAAGCTCTCTGAGCTGACTCTGCACGGGTAACCACGCGCTCAGCGGGCCCAGGCTGCCTCGTGCGGGCAGGGCGAGGTGCAACACGGGACATCTGCACCCAGCAGCTTCCCAGCCCCCTCTGCCTTTGGGGACAGAAGCAACGGGAAGAAGGAAGGAACCAGGACACTGACAGGACTGGGCTGTGGCAAGGGGACTGCTCCAGCGCCCAGAAATAACAGTGCAATAGTTACTACTGAATCAACTCAAATGTCTAAAACTGACCAGATAAATCCCAAATTCAGCACCAGAAATTAAACATAACTGCTGAAATCATGGCTGTGTAATCTTTCAAGTGTTCAGGACTCCAATGGCTATACGACATTTGTCCTCTCATATTCATACATATACAAATATAGTGTATGTATTTGAACTTTCTGGACTCTGCATTTGATATCACTTGACTTTAAGTGAAGCTGATACCTTCCGCATTTCTGAAAACTTCCATAGGCTGAGTGGTGCTGGTAAACACTGCAAAGGGACCCTTTGAAAACAGCTGTCTGAAATTTCCCTGCAAAGTGGCACCTCATCCCCGCATTTTGGAAACCAAACAGCGGAACTATCTCAACTTTTGAACTAATAGACTACATAGGCTGAAAGAAAAGTTATTAGTTGGGGTATTTTAATGTTCCTGATACTGAAATGTGTTGACCAAGACAAAGCTTGTGGTATTTACTTTAACAAAATAAAGCCAATATTAAGACAACCACAATTTCTTTTTTTCTGCTTCTACGTACCAGCAAATGCCCCTATATACCAGCAGAAAATAACAGGACACTGTATCATAAACCACTAACAAAGGTCCAGTGCCATAAGACCACTTTCATCTGCTATTTACACCAGAGTTAGCCCGGGAATCTTATTAGACAGCATGGATATGGCAGCAATGTCTCAAATGGGCAAGAATTTCTCTTTATACTTCATCCCTTCTCTCCACAACTATAAAACAAGTTGATTTATTTTAAGCTGGAAAAATATACAGTGGAATAACATTAGAAGTTTTTGAAGAGAGCAGATGTAGCAACAAAATATATCTAACCATGAATCACTAACTTATTGTTTATATATTGGTATTTTACTTCATTTTTTTGCTTTCGCTGCATTTTCATTAATCAAGTTCATAGTTACGTAAAAATAAATTATCTTTCTGGTTTTACAGATGGATTTTAATTTTAACAGCATTTGTAAACTGAAACAGTAGGGGTCTGCTCAGCTATAACAGCCTATAATTCTGCAGATGCTATTTTACACCTACATGTTACGGTAGTTACTGGTGGAGGTTTGATATCTGCTGCATGTACAACCTGGAACTGAAATGTTTCATGTCAGCAGTCAAAACACGGTTGAAAAAGAAGTCAAATAGGTGCTAAACAGCTGGGCTGCTCTTTTAACTCTTCCTTGCAATAGTTTCATTTTAAATCAGCAGTTTTGTTTCCATTCAGATGAGAGAAGGAAATATTTTCACTTAGATGTGCCCTGATTTTTTAGTACACTGAATTATATTTCTCTCTCTCTGACATTATCCTGGCTATAATTCCCAGTGAAGTTTTTGAACCTGCAGATGATTTTGACAAGCTCTATGTAGCATCTATACCTGAACTTTTTTTTTTATTATTGCTTAAATGCTGCACATCTGGGAAAAAAATGAAAAAGGTGTTAGTGTTATCTAACACCTTCACCTTACATTCTAGCCTCTTCTCCTTTTCAGCTGTAGAAACACTTCTAATCCAGTCTTTGAATTACAGAATTAAAAACACAAATAGAGAATCTTTTCGATTAAGACTCCTACTTTCTGATAACTTTCTTGTTCTGCTCGCTGAGCATGAATGATCCCAAGAAAATTCCTTCCTGTAGCTGCAAAGTGTTTTGAGGTGTGTATTTAGATTGGTCAAAAATAAATAATCCTCCCCCTAAAACCCTGGTTTTATCTTTAGGGGCGTTTCCCTATTTTTTTTCTTGGTTCTGTAAATAGAGCTGTATTCTGTACTGTGAAACTAAGGGTAGAGTTAGTGGGGTGGAGAGTATTTTACAAAGAAACTAATAGCATTTTGGCTTTGCATGTTTGTGAATTATATTTCCAATTAAAAATGCAGAGTGCTAAATCACATTACAAAGACAAATAGGAAAGTACAACTTCATTGTTGAAAACAATTTCCCTCCTATCAATCTGAGGATTCACGCATCAATATTGTAGATGAACTGTTAATTACAAAATCAATTAAAAAATTATTTCTAAAAACAGTCACGCGTCCCAGCTCTCAGGGGGGCAATTTGGGCAGAAGGTCTCATCTCGCTAGGACCGCGCCAAATCACAAGTCGTCATCCACAAGTAAGCAAAAGCAATCTGGTTTTTCATTTTTCAGCGCGGCTGAGCCCAGCCTGAGATTGATCGTCACATATGGCCCCAGAAAACAAACTGTCAATACCTTGAATGCTGCAGAATTTGAACAAATAGCCGTCCGCCCATTCAAGCCACTCATTGCATCCCATTTAACAGATTTTATTGACAGTTTCCTTCTTGTAATTAAAGGGAAAACTACTGGCCAGCAACCAAGATAAAGTTCAAAGATAGGGTCAAAACAAAAGCAGATGGAGGGGCACGGTGTGACTGTCAATGGAACATAGCATCAGAGCATGTTATTGACACACAGGTATCTAATGATCGGCGCGTCATTAAAGAGGGATCTATCGTGAACTTTATGCAAATGTTAGAAGGGACTTAAGACCACAATAAAGCATTAAGGAGACACAAAAGGAAAAACAACAAAGCACAAACGATTTTTACTTATCAGACACTATTCACTGCCTCAGCACTTTTAAATTCAAATGCAGGAGAAAAAAAAAAATGTTTCTGAGATTTTTAACCCCATCTGCACAGGTAATAATTTCTGGAGAAGCACTACCATAAAAGTAGAGGATCATAAAAGCAGAGGTATTACCATAACGGCAGAGGTAAGGGGCGGCCCTCGTGAGACTAAGAATTTCCTCCCTCTACCCATATGCTAAATTCCCCCTAACACATAAATCAGTAGCTGTATTTAAAGAGAACGTATAGAGCACACACTTGTGCAGCCATCCTTTCTGCTCATTTTAACTGCAATGATTAGACTTGTCTGGATTATGGAATGGATTTAGGGAAACAACATCTATATTCATTTGAAAGGATCTCCGCCTGTAAAATACTCTCCAAATCATCCAGTGCATTATTCTGGTCTCCCCGAGGAACACATTCCACAATTACTTCAAACCAGAGAGCTCTTGTGCAGTTTGCACTGCCTTGTTTGTTGCCTTTTAGACTACGAGGCACTGTTACCTAGGGCACGATTAGCAGTTTCTTATTCTACACCATGTTTAAAACAAGCATGCAGGAGGCATTACGGAGAGGAGAAAAAGGGACATATGAAAAATGTAGCAGCCATGGTGCCACTCTGCCAACCTGAATTAGCAAGTGCTATAGCTTTGAGGGTGACAAACTCTTCCTTCTCCAGCTTCATGCTCTTGTACTTCTTCACCAGCTGCAGAATGGCGTTGTTGAGGTCGAGGAGGCCCGCCAATTTGGACTGGTCTTCATCCATAATATAATCTTCAGCATATACAAGCTCGTCCTCAAAAGAAAGTGACCGGTATACGACACCCAGAATCAAAATCTCCATCCAGGCGCTCTGCAGAAGGCTCATCTGGTCAGCTAGAGACAAAGTGGAGAATCCTGCACAGGAGAAAAATATGCGGGAAAAATATTAAGCAAGTTTAGATTTGTCAAAATGTTTCTCCTTTTCTTTTTATATAAACTGCACGTTACACAAAATGCATCTACTCTCTTATTCTTCCTTCTGCTCCTGTGTCTCCCCTCTTCACTCTAGTACAGGAAAGACAGTAATTTAAAATCAAAGGTTTTCTAAGCAGCACCAAAGAAGACTTGTTAAGAACAAGCACAGATTTGTAGGCTCTTTCTGTAGGAATTATTAATTTGAGGGAGTATTACAGCTACAGTCTGGAGTTTGTAGGATATCTCCTTAGCTCGGTACTATTCAGCTGGAGTTGTAGCACCTGGTACTGTGAGGCTCTGCCCACGATTATCGTAAACCAAGGAGGGCAACTGGGGGAGAGGGGCTTTCTTTAAAAGGGAAGATTGGACACTTTAATAGAATTAGGGTGATTATCACAATGCAGAAAATTGTCTTTGAACTTTAACTGGGATGTGAAGAGAAGCAGCACCTATGTACCCTCTTCAGAAAGGATGCTAAAGGATTCCTCCTGCAATAACTCCTGCCTCTCCTGCACTTGCTGAAGTGCCAAGCAAACAGTGGTCACACTATCATTTCTGTGACTGCCAGTGAAAATTTAATAAATGTTACTTAATGAATTTAAGGTTTGCTTTCTTTTTTTTCCCTCTTGCTTTCTGTGCTAATAGGATCGCTAGGGGCAAACGTCTCTATTGCCTTACCTTTCCAGGCTCTCGTTTACAGTACCTCTTAATTTATTATATCAAACTGCTAATATCCCAGCCGCACTAGGAGCTGCAGAACAATATGGGAGAGGATGCGATTTCCTGGCCTGCTGGTGAAATGCGGTAGTTTGCCAGTTGGCACCGTCAACCACAAGTACTTAATAAAATCATCAAAGGGGATTAGTCAAGCTTTTCTTGAGGGGTCTTAAGACATGTCTAAGGCTTTCATTTAGTTGTTTATGGAGCTGCTTACATATTCTTTGACATGGTTCCTGCTGTAAGAACATTCTTTTTCTGTTCCATCACACTTAAATGCATTTTTTGTTTGTTTGAAAAGTGCGGAGTTACAATCACATAGGAATATATCATAAACTAGTAAATGTACAAGGCATCTGCTCCAGACAAGATTTTCTCTGTAAGCGCTGAGCAACAAAACTAATACAATAAAAAAGCACATCCAAACCACCAGGTATCCATAAAAAAAATATATATAAAATTTGCTGCATGCTTCCTCTCCCTCTCTTTCTTTTTCCTTTTCTTATTTGTTTTCATTTTCTCATTCTGTCTTTTGTGTCTTGTGACAGAACTGTAGCTCTCTGCCTTCAAAAAAACATCAAAAATCGAGCCAAAAACAGGAATCCTTTCAAGAGGTGACAATGGAAAATAATGCATCTGTGATTAAAATAAATAAGAGGGAAATGGAGAAGAAGTAATCATTTGAAAGATTATAAGGAGGATTTCATGATTTCAATTGGCTTCAACATTTCTGTTCCTTCCCCGGCTTTCAAGACCAGTTTTTCTGCAGCAGCAGATGGACAGAGAACGTAGCCTGCAGCACCGTCCTGTGACAGCCCTATTCTCCCTCCCAGACACTGCTGTTAGTAAATAGATTTACACATTCTCCAATCTCCACACATCTTTCTGCCGAATAATTAAAAGCAGGATGATTAGTTTATTGAGTGGAAGGAGGAACTTTTTTATTGAGGTCCATCCACGATTTTATCAGGGCCAGCACTTTTACGGTTGTCATGAGGGTGCAGGCATCCAATTTTTCTTATCTGCCTGATTAATACAAACGCTGTTTCAGGACGCATTAATTAACAGATACAAATCTACGTTCTCATGGAAGGATCAATACAGAGAAGAAAAGAGGCATCAATGTGAATTTAGTGCTGATGATGGAGAAGGCACTCTATTGACATTTACGTGCATAGAAACTTTAAAGTTGCAGTGGAGCCCTTTTGTCCCTGTGATTTACAAATTAACAATTTTTCAGCTATAGCAATGTTTCACACACTTCTGAGGAGTTTAATTAAGCAAAAAGCAATCAAGTCAGTTTTGATTTAAAAAAAGTTTAACCTGCAATTTCTCTCTATTCTATTTTTCCCTGGAAACTCCCAACTTTCTTCTTTCATTTACTTATCCACTTTATTACTATTTTTCGGTCCAACTAATGCTATGTTTCAGGAATATTCATTGCATGACAGAGTCAAAGGAAATCACATAGGCTCTCTTGCATGGGGAAAACAGGATTTTGACAATAATCTATCGCACTCCAATGTGAAGAATCTGTGTGCTGGTGCAGTAAACACACTAGTTGTTTCTATAGTAAATGTAAAACAAAATCAACAGAATTTTTTTTTTTAGATGAAACTGTCATGATTATTTTTTCCTGCCCAGAGGTACATCTCACCTTTCAGTGAGCGCACGTTTTAACTCGGAGAGGCCTCCCTTGCGGGAATGCAGAAGTGCATCCCGCTGTAATTAACCTGCTGTGGTTTGGGTTTGCTTTCCCAGAAAACGTGGGAGCTCCCAGCACGTCTCTTGCCCAGCACCAAAGCCCCTTCAGGAGACATTCTGCAAATGGCAGTAAAAGCTACAGACTAAAGGGCCATACATATTTGCACGCGGCCATTTCCCTCGCAGCGTGTTGAGGCTGCTACCTCGTGCCCAGCTTGTTCTGATTCCACCATACTTGGTTACACCACCCCCTCGAGCGACTGTGCCCTGCCCCACATGAGTATTTCTGTTTTACAGCGAAACTGTTTGAAAAGGAAGGCCCCGGAGCCCACGTAGGTGCGTTGGCAGCTCTGTGGAGGGACAACCCGGGGCCGTGCGGAGCGGCGCGTGGGGCACTGCCACGCACCGCGCGGCTCCTCGCGCCTCGCCGTGCCGCACGTCACCGTTTTCAGCGTACAGCGGCGTGATGGACTCCTCAAACACGATGTGGTGCACGTTCCCCCCCGCCCCTTAGCACGGCCCTCTTCCTCTCCCTCCCCAAGTCAGGGCCGTTTAATGCGTCTGGGGCGTCCGCTAGCAGAGCGACCCGGCACCTTGACCCGCGGTTCAGCGGCGTGTTTATGTGCAGCACGGCGCTCCAAACACAGCACCCGGCAGGCTGCAAGCGCGTCATCTGGTAGGATTGAAGGGCTTCTCAAGAGTCAGGTACCCCTGAGGTAATAGGCTTGAAGGAAGCATGTTTTGTGCCAACCCTCCTGCCATCTTCTGCTAGACGCTCGTGCGCTTGACAACGATGCCATGGGCGCTTGTCAAGGGTTTTTTTTTCTTTTTTTGCCGAGCAAACTGATGCACTTTGCAGTCAACTTACAAAAAAGGCTAAGCATTTGGAAGTGTGAAGGGCAAAAAATATCTGACGGCTAGTCTTCAAAAATACACTTTCATTTCAGAAAGCATAAATGTTTATTTCCTGAGCTGAGTGTTGACAGAAATAGGCTGCAGCGCAGGCATATGAATTTAACCCCTGGTAGGCACTGCTTTCGTTGCCGTTTGCGTGTGGCTGAGTGCGAGCGCTGTAAATCTACAGGGTGTCTCGTAATATCAGTTAACAATGGCATTGATTTGCTGGTTAAAGATTTTCTTTCTTTTCCTTTTTTTTTTTTTTTCTCCTCTCTTTCGTCTCCTTTCAGGGACTGGAGTGTTTCTTTGGCTAAAAATAGATACTTTTCCACAAACAGCATATCGCACTCAAATTGTAATTATGCCATAATGACTCACTGAGATCACTGAGTGTGGATGGAGAAAAGGTTGATTGAGCAACTGAGCATATGCTTGATTCTTCCCTTTCACATACCAGTAAACCCAACGCTCAAAGGAAGCAGAAATAAATAGGTAAAAAGGCCTCAGCATTTTTATGATAGGAACAATCACGAGCGAGCGAACCCCTTCGGTTTGCAGCGTCTCCGAGACGGGGCTATTTAAACCACACGGCGTTCCGAGCCCCAGCACATCCAGCACTCGCTCTCCGTTTCACGCTGCACACAGCTCCATGCTAAGCAGGGTAAATCTTTTGTATTCCTGCAGACCCTTTCCTCTACTTCATTAAGATGGACTTCATGGACACTAACTCACTAGGGGCTGGAGGGAAGCAGCTGCAGATGGTCAAGTGCCAAAGTAAGATCTGTGGCTTACACAGAGCGCTCCGAGAAGTATTTGACAAAAAAAGATAGTGGCTGGAGTTATCCCTGCTATTATTTCCAGCCGTAAACTGGATGCGATGCCTAAATCAGATTACTCTGCCTTGAATCCCAGCTAATTTCGCTTTGCAGTGAAGGAACGTTATGCCTCTCTATTATGTGCTTAGAAATCAGACGATTTGATCAACCAGCTATAAAAATAACTGGCAAATCGGGGAGTTGCTGGAGTTTTCTGATAATCACCTCCCATTTATTTCACCGCTTGTTTTTGTGATTGCTGGTTTTACAAGCAGAATATTCCTCTTGCTTGCCCTGGTTTGTACTTCAAATATCTTCATTTACATTTTTTATAATCAAAGCTGTGCTCAAAAATGTCATGTTCACTAGTGTGTTGCAGATTCAATGTATTTACACAGTTGAAATATCAGAGCAGGATTTTTAAATTATTTACGCTTAATTTTGATAGATTAACTTCCTTCTAAATGTTTTATGGCTACTGATGTTTCCAGTGCAATTTTCTTATTTAAAAATGATGTATATTCACCACTGTGTGAAAGAACAAGCTGGTATTTCAAGCCTTTTGTTTTTAACTTTTACTTTATTTAATGAGCATGTGGCCTGATAGCAAAACGAGAGAAAAGGGGCCTGATGCTTACGCTGCTGGTACAGGGCTGAACGCAAAGAAGCTCCGCTTCATTTCCAAGTCAGAATCTGGCCGAGGGCGATTTCCGAATTACAGCTGGGACGTTGCTGCCCGCTCCCTTCCTGGCAGGCATCAGCACTGGCCCAGATTCGTCCTACAACTTTAGGCAGACTCCAGGCGTGTAAACAAAGGCCAGGGAAACCTCGGCAGAGAAATTTCAGCTAGGGGTACCTAGTGTTTCCTAGACACGATCAGACTATTTGGTGAAGGGAACCTTTGTAGCACTGACTTCCATGCACAGCTGTTCTCCTCCTTCTGCAAAAATTCAAGGACATGACCCAATTTTTTAGGGTACATCTAAGGCTGAATGTCCCTCGTAGATCTAAACTATGAAATTGTTTTTATTACTCCCAGACGAAATAGATTTAATTGCATTTTAAACCACTTTGTATTATAAAAATACATAGCAAGATCCACGTCAGCTGTTAGGAAAACTAGGTAACAGGAGGAGAGTGCTTCCCCTAATCACTAACCATATTTCACTGATTATGGATGAAATCTGGTTCTTGGTGGGAGCTGAAACACAAATGGATATACCTCATTCTGCCTTTTTTTTTCAGTTTTGCTTTTTTTTTTCATACCCATTTGCTCATGGAGACCTCCAGGATGGCCCCTGGCCAAAGGCTAATAATTGCACAGGGTGCCACAGGAAGGTGGAATCTAATCACAGCTGAAGATTTTCATGTGACAGGGGTCACATCACGAAACGAAAAGCACAAATATTTGCCCAAACTTGTAAACCACAGGTCAAGTATCAAAGCACAGACTGGAACAGGCTAAAAATATAGCCAAAAGCTGCTTAGTTTGTACCGCTCGCGGGATTCAGCTTCCAAGCTATTTAGGATTGACGCAGCACAATTAAAAATTAGGTGCAGGATTAGGTTCAAGCCCCAACCTCCCCAAGGCACAGAGGGAGCCCCGTGCCTTATGCCCGCGACGCTGTGCCCACGTCCCAGAGCTGTGTCCGCCCGGGAGCCGCTCGCGCTCCGGCACCAAGCCCTGGGACACCTTTGGCCAACTCCGTGCGCTTCCTTGCCTTTGTATTTCAATGTTTCTGTTTCTGTCTCCGCCTGGGCGCGTTCTTATAAAATATAGATGTTTTCTCATATTCTGCAACGCAGAAGAAATGCTGAGGATAAGCACTTTTTGACTAACACCCACCAGCCGGACAGGAGACGCCACGCGGAGCGCTCGGAAACACGAGGCTTTTATCGCGGCGCTCCTTCCATCTCCCTCAAACAACAGCAGATAGATGGCACGGCAATAAAAATGCATCCCCCCGCACGTCCCTCGCCATCCATTAGGAACAATGGGGTCTCTCCACGCAAATACTCTCTTGTCAGAAGTATTTGCAACACTGGATTCATTCAGCAAGACTAAGTGAGTGAGGTTCGCAGCAATTTAAAAGCAGCAAATTAGACATTTACAAACAGGGACCACAGTGCTTGTCTAGCGTGACCTTTCGCTCAGGCTATACAAAAAGGTGTTAATGTAATTTAAATGTCAGTTAGAAGTATTTCAGTTTTGCCTTTTACCCTGTGCCCGAGCTTGCATGATAACCATAAACAGGAGCAATTTAAGCCTGTCATTTATTCACGATAATGCATAGTAACAATATAGTTTGAACTGATTTCAGTAAATCCGTTCTTTTTCTACCCTTCTAACCAACCAAATAATTTCAGGCAGCAACTTTTAAACTTGTTGCTATTTTTACCTAAAAGTGCAAGTTCTTGCAAGCTTTTCCATTAGGAACAGCAATGGGAAGGAGCTGGAAAATGTCACAGGGTGAGAATGTCTCTGACTTCGCACAACCACTTCTATTCGCTAGCATTCCGCAGCGAAACGTTAAAGATGAAAAAAATGGTAAATCACCCTCGCTTCAGCACAGTTTTGGTAAGACCGCCATGTATGGAAACCCTCATCACGGGGTTTCTGGAAACAGATGGTTGAAGTCTGGTATTCTTTATTTCCACTAATTTTTGTTTCATGCTTTATTATTCCAGTATTCACTCAGAAAAAGAAAAAATATAAGACGTCAGCTTCAAATAGATTAATGCGTGGCTTTGCCTTTGGGCTAGTTTTACCACTGCAATTTGCAGAAGTTAAAATAGCATTAGTCCAGATTCATACCAACCTTACATTAAAAAAGGAGTTAGGCAAACACTTATATTTAGATTTATCACTAGATGGACTCAGAACAAAGGAAAATATTGAATAAGTAGAAAACTGCTATTTTTTTTCTCATTTGCTAGACTCTCGACACATAGAAGCCCTGATGTGTTACCTGTAGGGAGGTTTTTAATTTTTCGATCTGCTCAGTGGAAAAATGTTGAAATTCAGAGAACAGTCTAACATGGCTCACTGGTAGATCACAGGTAGATCTCCTTAAGAAGAGCAATATGAACTTACAGATTTCTAAGGGTGACTTTTAAAAGAAAGTGCATGTATCATATGATTTGCTTGTTTAAAGTTAATGCTTGCAGTCAACTTGTGACTGTTAAGGAGGGTTAGATGCCGGGTTCTGGCCAGGGGAAGGTTACTTTCTAACTGCAGAAAGCAGAGGCAGACGGACTCAGCAGTGTGCTCCTATCTTAGTACCTACATTGGGAAAGTCTAGGTGTGGGGCACAATGTGCTTTTCTAAAATCCCTGGTACCCTCTGAGGCAACCCCTGATTTTTTTTCTTTTCTATTTTTTTTTTTCAAGGAGGAAATGGAGTAGGATTATTTTTATGACTCCAATTGTTTTCTTGGGGCAATTCTATATGAGAAAGGACCAACTCTGCAGCATAAATACTGATCTTATACAATTTTTTTTTCAGTCTGTTGCATTTGAAGGTATCTGAACATGGGTACACTAAGGCTAGATTTGTCGGTTAAGTGTTCAAGAAAACCTATGTTCCGTCCTTAGCAAAATGACCACAGATGCAAAATACCAGGTCCCACGGAAGAGGGCTGAATCCCTCCCAAAATGCAATCCAGGGAATGGTCACACCTTTCTGCTTGCTCAGGAGAGTCACTGCCCTGTACACACATAGTGCAAAGCCTTAACTAGAGCTTGCCAGGAGCTTGCCCAGCCCAAGTTAAACTTTGCTCTCATACATAATTAAAGACTCCCCCAATGGATATTTGTGTGACAACAGGAGCAGCCTCGTGGCACTGATAATGAGAATAGCTCTGGCAGCGCCACTAAGAATATATCAGTTCTGCGAAACGACATTTGCTTAGAAAAATACACAAAAAAAACAGTGCCGGAATTGTGCACCCTTGTTGGAGCAGGTACTAGGGATCTGTACAGTGACCAAATGCTTTGAGCACCTGGAGCAGAGCGAGGCGAGTGAGAGCCAGTGCTTGAAAAGGAACTGCTTCTGCGGGCCAGTGACTGAATAAAACAATTCAAGAGAGTCTCTCTTCCCCACTCCTTTTCTATATTTATTCTTTACAAAACTAAAAAAAAAAAAAAAAAAAAAAAACCCAAAAAAATAAAACGGGAACATGGGTTGGAGAGAGGAAGCTACCCCAACAAATAGCAACCACCAAAGTTACACAGATGCCACTCGCTTCAATCCTTGCATGCCTCAGTGTCCAAATGGTCTCCAACACTGGCGGTGAATATCAAGCAACCCAGAGTTCGAGCCTCCCCATCCCGCTGTACGTGCTGGCTCCAAAGGCAGGTCTGCTGGGGAGTGCCAGGTCGCTGCTGTTTTCCTCTGCTTCCCGGGGGAACCTCCCGCCGTGTCCTCCCCGAGCGCAGCGGCAATCCCTGCTCCCTCCACCGCTCCAGCAGGCCAAGGCAGCTTCCCAGGAATTCCCCAATCATGTTAATAACGTGGCCCCAGTGCTGGAATGCATTAGCATACACCGAGATGATGCTGCTTACAAACCCAATCAAGGCGCCTTCGTTAACCCTCTGCGCGCTGGCCTTGCTCAAATCACTCGCGCCCATCTTAGGGCTGCACCATTTCTGGCAAACCCTCAAACAGACAAATGACACCTCCCTACTACCCTTTTTACTCATTTTCCTTCTTCTCCCCAATTTCTAAAACTTTCCTCCTGGCTTGCTGATTTTCTTACTGTGTTCCTGCTGCCAAAAAGATTCCAGTGATATATGTGCCCTGCCTGCTTTGGGGAGAAGATAGTCATAAACAGACACGTATTCTCCCACTTGAACCTGAATTTTCTTAGTTTACCTAGCTGAGCACGTATGTATCGTTAAGATCATCTCTGGAGGCGATGTCTTAAGTTTACAACAGTGCACAAAAAGAAAAAAAAAAGAAAAAGAGGGGAAAAAGAAAAAAAGAAAGCTGCCTGATTCTAATACACCTAATTAGCCATCGGCAGACTCTTAATTGCATACATTAGGATGATTCCATAGTGGAGATTAATTCTAAATATACCCAAGCAGCTGGTTAAGATGCCATGGATTACAGTGTGGACTGTACTTTTCCACTTAATTAGATATCAAAATTAAGCAGCAACAAGCATTTTGACATAACGGGGATCAAGCCGCCGCTTGGCATCCCAGAGCTGCACTAAAGTGACCGCTAAACAGAGCCGCACAGATGGAGAGATATTAAATGCCGCACTGGAAAGTAATTTCAAATAATAAAATATCAATATTTACATTTTAATTACCCCTACTGAGAGCCGCTCTGTCATTTTCACTATTGCCGACGCAGCAAGGGGTAGTGGAATGACATTGCGGCTCCGACTGCAATGACTATTTTGTTTCCATTAAAGAATGACAAGTGTTTTAGAGGCAGTGACACCCAGTGTGTGAACAAGAATGACAGCAGATCAGAAAATTCCTATTAAGGGAATAAATGACTCAACAAGAGAATTTACTCCATGCAGCCAGCTCCTCCTTGAAACACATAATGTTTTCTAAATTTTCTGCCGAAAGTTTATTATTAGAGGTGCCTAGGGGAAACTCTTAGCATCTCATAAAATATTTAGAACGGTAGGACCTTATATGATGACTGGTCAATTTAAAAACAATAATACTCTCTGCTCAACATATCTCAGAGCTGGTAAAGAGTTGGTGTGAATCAAAATAGTTCAATGGGGGAAAAAAAAAAAAAGCAACTAATGGCCTGCAGTGAGAAGCAGATTTCTTCCTGTCAGACCATCTCAGGAAAGTTTTGACTGCGCATGGAGCATGCCAGGGTTGTTTTTTTCTATCTTTTCATTAGTTTTATTACCACTGGCACAGTGAGCACTGCGTGCCCCATCTGGATCACAGTTTACTGGCCTCCGCGGTACAGGCAGACACTGAGCACAACAGGTTATGTGCCCATGCGTGGGTTCCTGCCTCTGCACTGTGTATTACTTACACATACATAAACACCTTTTCTTTTCCCTTTCAGTATGTATATCAGAAGCCGCTCAGATATTATTGCAGCACCTTATGAATCTAATTACTTTTATCAGGTTTGAGGTTACTGTCACAGAAAATACAATATTACATCTGGCACGTGGCGCTCACAACGAAGAAGAGGAAGGAAGAGGAAGGAAAACGTGTTTTAAGAAAGGGCTTCCTTAGGGATGGCTGTCGAACTACAGAGATCTTTAAAGAATTTCAATGGTCTCAGACATGAGCAAGTGCACATGCAAAACCCACGGCTGGTCCACTGCACCACGCAGCTCGGTGACCCTCCTACAGCATGGCATGCATTTCCTGGGCAATATGCAGGACTCGGCTTTGATAAATGACCCAAACGGTTAGACTGGGAACAAGGGAAAAAAAAATAAAAAGCACATTTTTACAGAACAGAAAAGGAGCATCTTTATGGTGGTGACTATTTCGAGAGTTTTAGAACCAGGTTTGGCATTAAGAATTAGCAGTAAAGTATGATAATGTTACTCTGCCATTAGTTGCTTAACTAGTTGATCTTTTTCTTGCCTTTTTTATTCCTCTCACCTTTTTTTTTAAGTACCCAGGAAGTACTTCGTAAGCATCCCTAATGCTTTTAGGACAAGACACTTCCCCATTTCTCAGCCACTAGCACCTTTTAATTTCTGAAAGAGCCACGGTTGAAAATCTTAATTAATTGTTCCATACTGCTTCAGGATCATTATGCAATGTAATAAAGGCCGTGTAATTATGAAATTTTACAGCCATTACCAAGGCTGATGGCTCGTATTTCATCCTCAGCTGGACCCAATGGCTTTTAGCCACTCAGCTCCCCTTTGATGAACTACAGACAGATCTATCAGGCCCAAACAATATCCAGGCAAGGCGGCTATAATAGCTACCTACAGATGAAGCCATAGATAAAGATAAACTATAAATCTACACACAAATGCAGGCACATTGCCTCAGGATGACAGAGGAGAGAGGATGAGGCACTTGGGAAAGCTGGCGGCTCGCAGGAAGGCAACCTTCTCTCTCTCTCCTTCTCTCTCACTGCCTTTTATTCAATTTGGACTTTGTTGGAGTTCTTAAAGATGTTAAGCTCTGTTGGAAACCTCTGTATTTCTAAAAAGAATTACATATTTTTGATGAATACACATTTTTTTTTCTATGAGAAGCAAGGAATTACCTTATCTATTCTATTTCACAAAGGGGATTTATATGGGCAAATCAACTTTTCCTCTAAATGAAAGAAAAAAAAGTCAACAAGTTTGTAATTTATGCTGTTAAAAGTTAATGCACTTCCCTTGCTTTGGAGACCGAAAAAGCAGAACATATCTAATTTTTAAATGCATTATCCCGACCAGTCGCACAGGGTTGGAGGTAGATTTTAGGCTGCACTGGAGATGCGATTTCCTGCAGTATTGTCCTACATTACTTGCAATTTGAAAATGAAAAGAGGTCTCAAAATTCAGTGCAAGTTACAGCAACAAGGGAGATCATGCACGATCTTGGCACCTACTTCACCAAATGCACTTTAAGGAGGTAACCTCCACCAGTGAAGCCTTGAGTTTAAGACTGTTAGTTCCTTCAGAGTGAGACAACATTTGCTAAATGATTTCTAGGTGCAGAAATAAGAAAAAGAGCTACAGTTCTGACCAACTTTGAAAGAGTCCCGGGAAGAGTATGAACACATTACCATGAAAATTACATCTATTAGGGCCTCTCTGAGCAGCCTAAAGATACCTGTTAAGCTGTCAAGGATAAAAACATATCTGGACATAACAAAACTTGGAAATAAATATTCTCTTGCAGTACTCTCTGATCTAAAATACCAATGGTAGAATGGCTCAGGCTTTTGCAAAAAATGTATGACAAATGTAGAGATTTCGAGAAAGCAAAGTGGAATAAGGTACCTGGGAAAACTCCTATGAAAAGACACTTAGAAAGCAGGTATCGAAATAGCGATGAATTAGAGAATAGAGCAAAAGTATATACAAATTAATGATATAAAAACTAGGTTAAAAGCTTTTATTCCCCTTATCTCACAACACAAAACAAGGACCTTGCAGCGAAATGGAAGAAATTGACACTGGATGGAAAGAGAGGAACTTTTGCTCACGACATACTCAGATGTGGAACTCCTTGCCCAAAGCTGCCACTGAAGCCAAGGAAGGAGCTGGTGCTTACATGGAGAGCCATTACACTGGCAGAGAAAATGCTCTGAGCCCGAAGGAAAAGAACCAGAGATGGTCTTCTCCCTTGTTTAAAATAATCCCTAACATAGGGATTTAGAAGAAGTTTTCCTGAGGCTTCTGGCTACTGCAGAGATAATGTCCCTCGCTCTGAGGCTGATGCTGCAGAAGACATTGAATATATGTCAGTGACCTAGCATTTAGTTCCTGGTTTCCTAAAAACGCAAGTCTGTGAGTTTTGGCTGCTTTTCTTAAGAGTCGTTTGCAGTCTACTTCTACAATTAAAGCTTAGGCTAGATAAGCCTAGAGAGATGTGCCGTAGGCAAGGAATTTCAAAACCACAGCAGCTGAGGCTTCACTGCGGAGCTGCTACTGTAGGAAGGGGTTAGGGAACAACCGCGGTGCAGAAATGTGTGTCATATATGCAAGAGCAGCAAGGCATTCCTCTGCGCATGTGCTTGCATATGCCTGTGTGCCTGTCCAAAAGAACTCAGAATATCCCAAAAGGTACGGAAATGTGAGGATTCAGAAAGCTACTGAAATAGGAGGATCACCTCCTATTTAAACAGTATTCTTGGTTTATTAAATATAAAAAACTGACATGTTGAAGGACAAAATAATAATATAATGTAACCAGGTCAGCTCACAGAAGTATTTCCTGAAACAGGGAAGAGAGTCACAAAGGGTCAACAAAGCTGCAATGGGAGACAGGCAAGGGGATGGGTGATACAGGTTTTTTCCAGCATAAATCTGGGAGATGCTTGATATACGGTCTTCTAAGGGCCAGCAGCTGCTCTAACATTCTTTATTGGACCCGCAGGCATGGACGGTGCTCATGGTACAGGGTGCGAACTGATCTGTTCCTTGTACTGTCTTTGGAAGCATCATAAACATTCTTAATAGAAAAAGAAAGAAAAGAAACACTGGAAGTTTGAGCATACACAAGACAGTGTATCCTCAGACAGAGGATACTAGGATCTATGGATGCTCCCAGATTTTGACACCCGGACAGCATCACACATTGCCCTCTCAGGCTATCGTAAGCGACCTGAATTCAGGGAGGGTGTGAGCTAAAGCATGAACTACATAAAACTGAGAAGGTTAGATGCACACAAAAGAACCCTGGCAAACCTTTTCCCTCCTCCATTTCCCATCCAGCTGACTTGTATTTAGTCAAATCAGCATCAGTTCCATGGATGAGCTCTGTTGCTCTACTCCTTTTTATCCTCCCACCCAATCACTCACATCACCAGGATGAGAAGCAAATACAAATGGACTCAGCAGGAGCATTTTTCAGAGAGAAAACTTCAAGTAAGAAGTAAATGCAAAGATGCTGTTATTTTTATTTCGATCAGAAGCAGTAAACCAATGAGTCTGTATATCAGCCTAGCAATAATAATGATGATCATCATAATAATGTGAGAAAACACACATATACCGCTCTATATTTTTATTTCATAAAAGGACTGCATGAATTTTTATGCACCTTGGTAAATGTCCAGTCAGAGGATTCATATCACTATTCCATAATGTGAGATTGCAGCTATAATTTTTAATAAAGTATAACAAAGAAATATCTGCTGGTCAGAAAATTAGGCAGTTAATTTGAGGTTTTCTGCAAACTGCCTTGAAGCAGAACTGGCTCGGGCACAGAGAAATGAAGTTTATTTTTGTCAAGTAAGGATTATTGCAAATTAAAGGGTATCAGCATTTTATAATTCAATCTGCAGAAGACTTTCAGTATTGGTCTTAAAACATTTTATTTTTTCAACTGATTCTTTTCCACTTAGTTACGTGTAGATTATACATCAGAATGAAGTGTTTTGAAGAAACCTGTTTTAGAGAACCTGCACAGGAAGGCTTTTGCTAAGTCTCTAAAAAACTAATTGGCTTTACTCTGACATAAAGACATTAACGTAAGTGCAGGCCAAAACCAGCAAGGAAAAGGGGTATAATTGTATGCTTGCTCTGTTAAGATTTACCAAATGGTGTACAAATCTGTAGCCGTTATAATGTATGCCATGTTTTACACTGATTTCCTACACTTGGTATTCCCTAGCTGAATTGTTTCTAAAGCCTACGGTGTTTTTTTTTTTCCTACAGCAAATCAGCAGTTTTTCTAGAGGTCTCTGTGCAACCCGGGAGTATGACATTTACTAATGTGTTGAGATTCAGGGATTCTCTTTTGTAGAAGCCAACACTAATAAGAAAGATATGGTTCAGTGTCCTGGGTATTCTTCCCAGTTTTATTAATTAGATGGAAAGCTACTCCCTCTGGAATACTGCAAGGTATTTATTAACACTTCAGTCCACAAACTGGAGCAAATTTACAGTAGTGGAGGCAATTGTTACATACACCAGTTCTTGTTATTAGCTTGGCAGGGATAAAGGATAAGGAAAAAAAAAGGGGGGGGGGCGGTTTAGACTATGATCTTTTCATGGTATTTTAATTGTGCTCCTTAATCTGCTAAATTAAAAACTATAGTACAATCTCATTCAGATCACTGACGAAAAAAGATCATATCAATTTTCAACAAAATGTATGAACACTCCTATCTTTTTTAATTCTATAGAGAATTTAACAGTCATATTCAATACGGTCACAGAATGGCTAAGATACGAACACCATCTCTTGTGCAGCTGTGCCATCCTATCCCTCAGCACCATCACGTTTTTTTTCAAGCCTTCCACCTTGTAACACAAAGATACCCTTCCTCACGTGAGCTGAAGTACTGCCACCCTCTTTCTCTCCTTCCAACATCAAGATCTAAACCTGCGGCTGTGTCTTGAGCACACTGGTCACTCAGAATGACCCCCCGCAGTAGTTAATAGCATCTGACTGACGAGGTGCTATGCGGAAGCAGCACAGGTAGGCTTGGACCACACGGGCCTCTCCCCACTGCCTGCCATATTCCCTCTTCTTACATTTCTTTTCTGTCAGAGCCCCTTATATCAGCACTTCTCTGGGGCACCAGCAGGTGATGATGGCCTGTGCTTAGCAGGTGCACATTAACCCCCCACGGGGCTTTTCCAGTGTGCAGCTCTCGGTGCTCTGGAAAGGTTTACTTCCATTTCGACCTCAGGGTAGGAGAAAGGCTCCCAAATGTGCTGCTGACTTTCCCTGAGATGCTCCTGGAGATGTAGTCTCCCTCTACCTCAGAGTCTTTCTGTGCTAGCTGAGGATACGTATTTTCATATGGCAGCGTATTTTCATATGGCAGCCTCTGTGCTGCCATATTATTCATATGTGTTTGAAAAACACAACTAACAACTAATATCTGCAAGAGAAAGAGTCATAAAAATATATTCAACATTCTTGGTAAATACTGGGATAGAAAAGACCTAACCAGTAGCAGAACTAACCAAAGGAGAAAAGATGATGCCCTGTGCTCATGTCCTTCAACCCCAGTATGCTGTGCACCATACTTCACGTTTTAAATCCGTTCATTTAAAGGACACCGAAAATTGGAATTATAAAATCATGGTTTCAACAAAAGGAAGTTAAAAGATTTGCCCAAGACCACAAGGCAAGTCAGTGGCAGACTCAGTAAAGGGACTTAGTCGTAGTCTTGTGCCTTGACAGTGGATTGTGGCAGAACTTCATGTCCAGATGGCTTGAAACAAAGTCCTCCCAGGCCAGCAGGAAGAGCTCACAAGACAGGCTGTGAATCAAGCCCTCATAACAAACCAGTAGCAGAACGGTATTTTATCACACTTACACACACTAGCCAGTCATCAGAAAAAGACCAAGAGAACACAAACAGATTGCACTTAACAGAAAGTTTAAACTGAGCAGTATACTGGAGTTTGAAATTGCTCCTATTACAGTGACCAGATTTTTTCCCATATGCTCCAATGGAAGCAGGACTGTGCCCACAAGGTGCATTTTGCATTGCTTTAAAACAAGCACAAAGTAGAAGTAAGATCTCAGCCACACAGTGCTGACTTTATAGCACTGAATAAAAGGGTCAAGTGCACTAGTGTTTTAAAACTGTAAACAGACACTGATATTATACTGTATATATGAAAATACATAAAACTCATTTAATTAACTCTAGGTTGTGACACAACCTGACAATTTAAAGCAGAAATTTCAAAGCTATGCCTGACACCTTTGGAGTCATTTTGATCTCTCAGGAAAATACATATTTAGACCAGATTTCTATATATTCCTATGTATTTTTTTTTAATGTTTGGAAAATGCATATTATTTGACCAATTGCATGGGATGTCTATTGCAGAAATACATATTTATTTTTAAGAGCAATCCATATATTATTTACTGAGTGGATGAGAATGACTTCAAGAAAACCGTTCTGGTCCATCAAATAAATACATATTTATAAATGGTTTGTAAAATGCATATTATTTACTCAGTGGACTGTAATGGCTCTGCTAGTGCCATTATGTGTAAATATGCAATTAGCCACATATTAAAAAGTCCCTATAAAACTTCTCTGAAAAACATTATCTTTCCATGTGTCAATATATATTTTCTATTGTTAATTATTTTCTTTTTCGATGCATCAGAAGTGATTACCCTATATTAACAACTAAGGGTTACCATATTTTAAAATCAAGATAGCTTTGAAATGGTACAGATGATAAGGCTGAAATCCCCATTTCTTCCTTTTATAATTAGTATTATGTATAACCCTTTTCCTGAGGTCGGCCCGCCCGGCCGGGCCCTTGCTGCCGGTGCTGCGGGGTTGCGGCTCCGCTCGCGCCTCTAAGGAAGCGACGGGATCTGCTGCCGTTTTGGGTCGCTCCTTTCAGCGTCTCCAGGCTGCAGCCTGTGCACCTGCAACACTCTTGGGCCCTCCTGGCTAAGGCTGCCAATTTTGATCGTGCCAAACCTTTCCTCTCCTCCCTGTCTCCCTCACGTGCAATTTTTTGCAAAGGCCTAAGATCCTCCACGTCTCGTTTTCCTGTGGAAGCGAGATCACGATTTGAAGTGTACTACACCAGGGACACAACCACTTTACCCCGCAGGCCACTCTGTGACTATGTGTTCGGTTGCACCTAAACAAACGGCCATCCCAAGCACTTGGCAACACGCTAAGCATGAACTTTCAAACAGGAGCGAACAGGGCCATTTTTAACAGTGCAACCCGTGCTGGCATCGGTGTCACATGAGGATGTAAATGTTATTCTGGGAGGTGGGTACGAGGTGGTGGATCTTGCTCGCACAGGGACCACGAGCGCGGACACCAGCACCGACACCGGGGCCGCCGGCACGGCCCTGCGTGCGGCCCGCGGCCTCCAAACGCTGCTCTTCGGCCATTGGTAGTTTGGCCAACTCTTTCAATTGGACCTATTATTGATTTGATGGAAAAGCAAATTAAACATACTGTGGTGGTATGTAAATTGGTTAGACAGAACATGAGGTCCTAGTACTGAGCTTCTTGGGCGCGAGGGCTCTGCAGGCAGCTTCACTCCCCGATGTCCCCAGGGACTGCAGAAACAGGGGGAGCCTTTGCAAGAGACCTCGGCAGCATTTGTCTAGCAAGTGATATTCAAAACATCCAGGAATTTATTAATATAAAAGCGATCTTGGGAGAAAAAGTGTGAGGAAGCTCATCCTTTGACAAGGCCACAGCACAAGAGTTGCTTCACTTTAAATCTGGATCAAACCTTTGTTTTCCTGAAGCTGCTTGAAATTTGCAATAGTTTAGTGATAAAACACTGCCCACAGGTTAGCCGTACTTTTGTCAAATAGTTAGAAGTTTATCTAGTGATGCTACATTTTAAGCTATTTAAATATCTGGCATGTGGAAAGGACCCTGCACCTCACAAGTATTTCTTTTTAATTTTCCGTAACGAGAGAACAAGAGTTTCTCATGATGCCACGAACGAGCAGCAGGCTGCAATCCCCCAGCAGTCTGCACGCTCGTGCCTGCCGCCCTCCCGGCGCCTCCCAGCACCCCCGAACGGCCAGCGCGCTCCGAGCGATGCTAAGCACAGGCGAGGAGGGGTGCTCACCAGCAGGCCTCTTGCTCACCCCTCGTCTGATGGATGGGAGGCCGCGGCGGCAGATCCGCGCAGGGCACACGGCTCTGGGCCAGGAAAACCTCCGGGCAGTTTCCTAAGGTCAGGCACAGTCAGCCCACTGTCTGGCTCCGGTGCACTGCAATCCTACGTAAGTCAGCACAAGCCTCGAAAATCCTCTTTTCTGCCTTCCGCACGGCCGCGGAAGTGTGTCACGGCAGACAGGCAGCATTTTGAGCTCTCTCCCTCTCATGTCACTCAGCGCAGCGAGAGGGCCCACGCATACAATACGCGAGCCAAAATCTCGCTGGCCTTAGTGGTCTGCCTGCGCAAGGACTGTGCTTTCCAGTTCTGCACTACTCACTATTAAAACAATGTCTCTAAGTGGGTGAAAACTCCACTCTGGTTAAGGCAAGTTTTGTGTGTTTTTGTTTTTTTTTTTATTTCACTGCTGGTGGTGCCAAGATACCAGCCTATTTCTTTGTCTCTCTTGAAAAGCATACATAAACTGTTGTACACAAACAGAGCCATTAATGGAGAGCAAGACATTGCGAACCAGACAATAGACATATCAATTAATCCCCGGGATGCACATGAGGCAATCAATTTTCCCAAATCCCAAATCAATTGAAAAAAAAAAAAAAAGAATACAAAAAGCAATTTGAGTTCATGCTCTCATAAAAAGAAGGAGATGGAGGGAGGAGAGAGATGGAAACAGGTCTCCTGATTACTGCACATTCCTTTGCAGTGTCTTCCCTCACTATGTTTAGAAAATTAATATAAAGCAACTTGCAAAAACTGAAAGGCAAATATTTCCTTTATTATAGGAAAAAATTGAGGTTTCAGATTAAAACATCGAAACGGAAAGGAGAAAAGAGAAAGGAAGAATGCAGCAAGTATTAGAAAACTTCTGGATTTTGGGCTTACACATGCAGCTGGCACCAGGAAAACTGTAATGTTTCTGTTTCTGCGCCTTTTCGTACGCTGATGGAAGGGATGTCCTACAGTGTTTCAAGTCATTTACTGAAGTTTGGTGATGGTAGCAAGAGTGTTGTTAGGGGAAGTAAAAAAAGCAATGTCCATTTGAAGCTTGTCTGTGAACTTTGCATGAACCGCCAGGAATAATGTAGTGTGATGACAAGCCAGTTATACCTTCCACTAAATTTGCTGTCTGGAATGAACTGAAATAGTGTTTGGTTTGTGTAATTACGTCCATCTATCTTTATATTCCAGCGGCATATCGCAAATTGAAAATACTAAAAATTGACTGTTGGTTCTGATATTTAATGATTGCCAAAGACAAGACGATGATTTATTGGTTACTTACCGATGTGACACATTTGCATCTTATTAGACGGAGATTACTATTCCTTAAAATGCGGACGAGGCCTGATCATGTCTGATGGATTGATTTGATTTGCAAATGTAATCAAACTAATAAGAGGGAAAAAATGAGCAATAATGCCTTGTTTTTCAACTGGCAATCACTCCCCTGCCAACAACGCTGATATCCCTGACTAAGCAGCCTTCACACAGTCTTCCTGTCTCCTCAAATAAACAAAGGGATGCAAAGAGCTTGATAAGAGGATAACGAGCCAAGTATGGATGTAACATGGAGCCCGTACCTCAGCACTGCACAAATGTATCAATGGGTCTAGCAGGATTGATCTTAGGTCCCTTCCACCCTTAAAAAGCAGCAAATAAACAAACAAACAAAGGAAAGAACAAAATGAGAAAAAAAAAAAAAAAACTTTTCAGAGTTAGGGAAAAGGACTCATAAAGAAAAAAACAAAACACAATTTTAATTTCGCGAACCCCTGAAGAACAGTAATTACTTACAGGATGAATTCCTAGAACTCTCCAAGTTGACAGGAAGCTAATTTGGGAAAGCACTTTGGACATTACGATTCCAGCAACTGGAATCACTGTCTGCAGCCAGAGCATCAGAGAACATTTCCAGAGGCAGAGTAGGTAGTGTTTTTAAATCCTCCAAAATCAAAAGAAGAGGCTTTCTACGGATTTTTAGCTGCACCATGTAGATACCATCAGCAGCTAAATAAAATATTTCTCAACAAAGATTCAAGCATTCGGGCCACATCCCGAAATACGGTTCTAGCTAAAAGCAAGTTCTTACTCTGCTTGAAGTAAAAGAACCTATTTCTCCTCAGTACGTCTCTAATAATAATATTAATAAAAATAATAAATAAGAAGCTTTATGAAAGAAATTGCACTGAGTACCTCCTTCCACACTGAAACCAAAGTGGTGAGTCAAGCAGAAAGTAAATAAGAAAGTTTTGAGATTCATACAGGTTTTAGCTTGTGACCTGCATAATTAGATCCACCAAAGTGAACCACCAAAGGCAAGTCTTTCTGTTGCTCTAAACAGGTTTTCAACTAAGTCTATATTAAAGAGCAAGGATCAAGAGTGCATCTTGATAGCTGACGATCTGGTCCCTCAAGTGTTTAGGAACACAGAGAACTCTGCACAGTGGAAGTGTCTGTGGAAATAACGTAATTAAACTAGTTAAATATTTTCCAAACTGATTGCTAATTTGCTTCACAAAGGGTATTTGACAACGTAAAAAAAACTGATTTAGGGAATAGCCTTTATAAAGTGTCAGGTTAAAAACAAAGTTGAATATATGGCCCCAATTACCATGCTCAAAGGCCTCAAAATATTTTCACAATCTGAAGTTTCACAGTTCATGTAATTTATACTTGCTTTAACGCTGGAAAAGCATCCTGGTCAAATTCCAATTAAATAATTACATTTTGCTTACCTAAAAATTCTCACTGTATTTTTAATTGGCTAGGACACACTTCACTGCCTCTCCTAAACTGTTTAGTTTTGCCATTCAGTATATAAATAGCTACCACTTCCCACCGCAGAGACAGTGCACTTGGCTGTGGCTATCCATGACAAGTCCTAGCTCACCTGAGAGGCTGTGGTGCTAGAACTCACGATAGCCATGGCACCGTATGCCCTATCTCCCTCTGTTATAATCTCTTTTTAAGCGTATTTTTTCCTCAAGCAGGTTCTCCACATGACTGTGTGGTTGTCACGGAGGGTGACTGACGACTGCCTGAGTACGCAAATGCTCCGTGTTACACCTTCCTCTTGACATGACCTCCTGAAGGCCCATCTAAGGCTCCTTCCTGTGAGAGGGGGCCCTCTCTGGTACACGAGTGCCTGCCTCATCCCGGGGAGTACGGGCGCTGCTCTGTGAACTCTTGGGTTTTCAGATGGTGCCTTCTGAAACACCCTATTTGAAAGCAGCCTTTTGGTTGTGAAGTCCATGGTGTGCATCAGGATTTACACATGAAGATTATAGTACACAGGAAGAATTACTTACTGTTTTTTAACTGCTTAGGCACACTCTGCCTTCACTGTGAACTCCCAACTCATGCTGAATACATCAGGTGAATTGTTCAGCCTAAAAGTCAAGAGTGGTGCTTGGAAACCCAACGAAACTCTGGCAAAATTAATTCATACCAGTTCAGCTGGGTGAAGATCATCCAGCGTTTGCACTGTATACTTGGAGCTAGATCTTCAGCTGAAGGTTCCCTGGCAGTAAGGGAACAGGAACACTCCTGGATCTACACAAATGCCATCTTGGTCTCTGGGAAAACTATGTGCAGGAACAAGGGAAAAAATGATCACAAAGTGGAATGCCTTCCCAAAGAAGACCAATATGGGAAGGAATCAAAATGCTCCTCCATCCCAAGTAGAGCTAGTGGAGGACACAAGAACCACTGTAACTTGCACACCCTACATGATATAACTTGAGCCACAGCAATTCAGAGTTTGATGTTGTTCTTTTAGGCAGGCACAGTGCTATAGCACGAGTATTAAAAGAATTTCGGGCTGCCTGTTAATGTCATGATACCCACACATAGGTACGTGCAGTTCCTTTGAACAAACACGGCACAAGCATTCTCTACATGCACAGTTATTCCACCTCATCTTTCCCCTAGCTAGAGGCAGGCAAACTGCAGCTTCGCCGCCCACCTCTTCCCAACTCTCATCGCAACTGCCACTGTGCTCGAGGGCAGGCAGCCGCTGCCATGGAGGGATCTGCCGAGGCAGCAGACTCTTCAAGAGCCATTTCCTTTAAATCTGGAGCCTTCGGCTTGTGGAGCTGGACCTCATTTCAATATTTGATTCCACCTCAGCTCTTAATGCCATGTGGAAATGGACAGTGCACCACATAGCAGCTGAGGAGCTGTACTGCGGAATTGCTTCTTGTCTGTAACAGGTGTCTCAGGCGGAGAATCCCTTCATCAGAGCAACATACTCCTACAGAATCTTCTCTTCCACATGCTTGCAAGTAGAAGACAGGTTCTTTGCTTTTTTCTCACATAGAAAATTAGCTAGATATTCCTGCTTGCCACTTACTCCATAGTATATTAAACTTGGAAACAAAGAGTTAAAATAACATGGAAAGCTGACTTAAAAGTTACAGAAAAAAAAATCAATCTAGGTAATTAAATACAGGAGCATTCAGGACCTGAATTCTTTGGATTCTCTGCCTTATATGTTTCTTGGGATTCTTCCTCCATATGTGTACCTATATATATGTGTGCATAAACTGCTCACCAAAGCAGCTTATTAGCAGTGGAGACATGGGTTCATAAAGCTTCCGTATGACCCAGCTGATGGAGAAGGTGACTGCCGACTGATTTTTAAGATCTGCTGACTGTGTTGATCAGATTGGAGCAAGTCTCGCCATTACAACGCAGGAACTCCTCTACCACCCCTACACTGTGTATAACCATGCACAGGTCACCACGTGCCCTGCCAGGAACGTGCTGACTGGCCAAGGCGGCATTGCAATGCAGGTAGTTAATCCTATTCTAATGTAGGTTAAGCAGGGGTGAAGCCTAACTCATCCAGAGAGAAAGTAGACACTTCTGGAGGCGCCCTTAGAATTATAGTATTTACCTGGTCTCAGATAACTTTAGGAAACTGGATCAGCTTGTGCTGCTGACCCAGTCACACAGGTGTAGACCTGTCTGCTCCAAATCCAGGCTGCGAGTGCCTGGTGCTGCGTCCCCTCCCTCCATCCTAGGTTTACAGTATCAACTCACATGACTGGAAAGCTGCCCTTTTATTCCCCACCCAGCACAATGTAAATATACTTGGGTTGGAGGCTAACTTACATGATTAAAGGTCACTTGATTTGATTTAAAACAGACTAACTGGTTACCACCTTGAGAGCGCTACGCTGCTTTCACTTTACTTCTTCATTCCCAACACGTGCTATGCGGCTTTCTCAGGCCAATCTAAACAAGATGTAACATTTGTGATTTCTAGCACAGCTTTCAGAAACTGTATCGGAATTTAGAATTGACAATAATTTCTTTGCCAAGATGTCTTAAAACTCTGATTCTGATAGAAAAAGCCTTATTTTTCTAGAGAAAGAGGAGTCTCATAACTACAGAGGAGATATTTATTGTGAATTAGCCAGGCTGTATTGGTCCATTTACAAGTCACTGAGGGTAATAAAAAGCTCCTGATTTTGCTAAAAAAAAAAAAAAAAAAAGAGATGCTGCTAGATCTTTTTATATTCTTGCATTTAAGAATCAAATAATAGCCATTTTTGTTTACAGAAAGAAAATGAAAAGCACTGGCATTCATTACTGTTGATTTGCTCTCTTTTTAGTAATCATATTTTATTTTTAAAGGGCTACAGGAGTGAATAACATAATACAATGGTAGGAAGCTATTTACCAATTTAGCACCTCATTATAAAACTACTCAGAAACCTCTCTGTCTCTTGTTTAACATAATAATTATTGGTAGGAACAAAAGTGAATCCCACACTTTCACCATGATTAGCAAGTGATGACTTTGGGTTGAATATATTGTATTTTACTAAATAAAGCTTGTGCTATCCCAAATCCTAAGTCTAAAACCCACCAATTTTAAGAGAATAATTTTCACCCTCTGTTTAAATGCATGTTTCCAAATTAACCAGTGATATTCTATAGAAAAAAAATTTGTCTCTCTTATGCTTGAAGTCTCCAGCTGCCACACAATTTATATCTCTTTCCTCCGCTCTTTGTTTTTCAGCCATTTTCCCTGAATGTCAAAGTCAATTTAGTGCATTTCACTTTGCTGAATAAATCAGAGGCGAAATCCTTGCTAAAAGTGAAAATTTGATTTGCTAAAAGGAGCTTAGGGCAACTATTAATCAATATATCCAGAGTGTCAAAGCTAAGGCCATGATAGACATGCATTCATTTGGAGATTGGCTGAGGCAGATAAAGGGGGAAAACTGGGGGGAGGAAAAAGTGCAACAACCAGACAGCGCAGTGGGTATGTTCAGGGCGCGGGTGGAGGGAGAGATTGGTTAAAAAATGTGTGTTTGTGCAGGGAGGGTGCGAGGGGAAGAGACAGTCACTGGGAAAGAAAGGACAGGAAGAGAGTAACCTCTCTGGTCTGGGCTTCCTAAGATATAAAGTCATTGCTTAATGCTGATCTGAAGCGAAGTTGATGTTAATGCAGGATTCAATTTAAAAAATACCTACATAACACTAAGTAGAAAAGTTTGAGACAACTTTTGCTCAAGATTATTCTTAAACAAGCTTTTCTTTTTCTTTAGATGACTATGTAAAAGTATAATTTCAATCTTACTGCACATGTATTTTATATTAGTGTATATCTTTATTAACCTTTTTTAAAAAAAAATTCAGTTAATTTAATGCTAAGAAAAGAAGCTAGAATTGACTATTCTGGGGAACTAAAGCACTGCAGAGTTATGACTGGCAGTAGCAGTAACTTCCTCCTCTCCACTGCTGTCTGGCTCAATTCTGAACTGGGACCAGTCTTTTCTGACCAACAGGCACACACTAAGGGTGGGCATATCTCGTATTCCACACAGGGCATATTCCTTTTCTTACTGAACTCTGTAAAGATTTTGTCATTGGCTTCAGTAACGAATCCATCACAGACAGTCTGCCATTATATCTTAGGTGGATATATTGTTTTTAAAACAAACAAATGGATATGTCTATAACTACTATCTATCTACTACACTGCACATTCCTGTTTTGTTTTGGAAAGAAGAGTGGAGATGCTGTATCACACCGCCAGTCATACCTCAGTCCAACCTCTTTCCTACCTTGCAAAATCATATGCACCTCCTCCTCAAAAAAAAAAAAAAAAACCCCAAAAAACAAAAATAACAAAAACCCACCATTCCTAGTAGTTCAACTGATGTTGAAAATACTGATGTAAAAAAACAGCAGGATAGATGAACTCCTGGCATTTCAATACACTGCTTTTCTACTCTGGTGAGAGCTTGAATCAGTGGTGTCATCTGCACTCTGGCAGTATCAGGCAGCTCCTCTGTGCTCAGGCTCAAAGACAGAGCTGATATAGTCTATTGCCAACCTCCCCTGTCAAACAGTTCAGCAGGAGAGGCCCAGAAGCCTGCAATTTTGGGGAAGCCTTTTGGCGAGAACCTCTCCCTGCAAGGCCTGGGGAACAGCATCCCACAGGGAACGTGAGCGCTGCAGGCTGAGAGCCAGAGAACGTCTCCGTCCCCTGACCAGTGCGTGCCTGGTCCCCACGACCACTGTGTGCCTGCAGGAGGGGTTCAGAGGAGAGCACAGAGGGGTTTTGATGGACGGAAGGCAAAGAGAATCTGCAAAGTGTCCCAGACAGAACAGGGAGAAAGGGCAGTATGTCCTGCTTCCACAGGAGGCTCAAGTTATTATCAGGGCAAACCTCTTAGCATGAAGGAGCTCATGCCACTCAAGAATGACTTGAGCATAAGAAGGCGGATGCTAACAAGAGCTAAAAGATGTGATTTTATACACCAGGTAGCTCCAATACGCGATTTCAGCCCGTCTTCAAAGTCCTACAGATGTGATTGCTACCATGAAATAACACTCAGCACTTCTTCATTCTCAATTAAACATGTGCTATAGGTCCACTAAGATACAGACACAGAGCCACATGCACAATTCTGTGCATCAGAACAAACACACATGCACGTCATACGTGCGTGGATATAACATATTTGCATGCTCTTAGGCTTTCTTGAAAATTAGCTTTCCAAAAGTGATTACTGTTCACTTCTGCTCTGTGCTTTTACCTACACTGGGTGGTATTCCTGGAACAGATGATGAGAAAAAGGTATTTCAGAAATGACAACTCTGCAGCAAGAAATGCTCTCGCTCGGCATGAGTATGTAACCACCCCCCTGAGAGCTGCTTGGAAAGGAAAGCTTAAATATTGTCCTCTACAAAGAGTATGCTAGAACAATAATGTTTCATAAAACATTAACATTAGCACTAAAATATTCAAAACATCCTTGGATCTGCTCCATCAAAATCATGTCCTCTTTTCTTTTTCAAACTAGCACCACTAGTAGTACCCATTTCTAACTCCTCCCCTTCGTGCAGACTGCCACTGCTCGCAAAACATGGGCATCGCTGAAGACAAGCAGGCTTACTCTACTAAATAATGTAACTAGTTATTTTTGATGTATTAGCCTGATTTACTCCTTCCAAACAAATTTTTCATTTTAAGTGCAAAAAGTTGATTTCTATGGTCTGGTTGATGTTTTTCCATGCATGCAAATTTTTAGAGAACATTTTGTCCCTTTACCTTCCTGTTATGCACATTTTTAAGAGCTTAATGTTTCCTGCCTCCACTTAATATAAAAGAACATTGCATATTTTTCCTGAATGCCAATGAGACAGTTACATTACAGAAATGGTGCCTAAACGACCCTGAAACTGTGACTAGACATCAGCAGAATTCCACCTCACAGTGGAAAAGAGTTTAATTAATTAAATATACCTGCAATAAAACAGACCCTCTCAAAATACAGAGCAAAAGGCAGAAAACTCAACCAATCTTAAGTATTGAATTAACCAGCCATCTCTTACTTAAGAGATAAACAAAGTAAAATAATAAAATGAAATAAAGTAAAATAATAAAATAAAATAAAATAAAATAAAATAAAATAAAATAAAATAAAATAAAATAAAATAAAATAAAATAAAATAAAATAAAATAAAATAAAATAAAATATCTTTCAGAAGCTTCATAACTATATTTACAATTTATGTAGGTCAGTTAATATGGGTTCTGTCTCATCAAATGGGAGCCAAAGCAGCACCAGTCTCTCCCTAAGCACCTTCAGTATTTTGCTAACGAAGTTACAGTACACAGGAATATTTTAATCTGACACAAAGAACAACAATAGATCTGACTGCTGGGCTGATAATCTTCTTATCACACCCTGTGAAACCTAGCTCTAATATTTGACTGAGCCTCCATTACTCGGCAACGCACTCTAAAAAGGCCAACAATGGGAGCGAATGAAGTGGAGTGTGGAAGTACCTCCATATCTACATAAAAGAGATTAGAGGCGACAGCGTCCCATTTTACAGCTCAATCATATTGTGTTAGCATGCGCTTATCCGAGCGCGGATGAAATTGAAAGAGAAATAAAAAAGAGTCGGGCAGATAGGAAGCAGAAAAGCGAGGCATGAGCAATTTCCAAGGATATAAAAGGATGCTAATGGCGGGGCCCTGTCATTCTTAAGAAGGGCTATTAGGGCACCGTCATCTGTTCTGGTGCCCTTATGCTGCTCTAACTAAAGTCAAGCATTTCCTAATGCCATTGTGATCTTTCTCCTCCTCCGATAAGACGCGGTCATGTTTCATAACAACATACTTTCCATTTATTTGATTTATTAATGCAAGGAGACTAATTCTATTTACTGATAAAGCCCTTCTATATGTATTTTTCTTTCCATATTTCCTTTTGTAGGTGGCATCCACTTTTTTTTCAATAAAAGCAACAACTGAAAATAATTCCAATAGCACAAAAATATTAATGATTTTATGAAAGCATCTGAACTTTGGATATTTTGAAAACAATTTGTAGGCTACAGTTGCAAAGGATAACAGTTGTTAGGAAAGAATGCGTGTTGCATTATCACCTTTTCATAGATAATTCTATTAAAAGACTCGCTGTTAGAAAAAAATATATATTATTTTCTTTCCACAAACATATATTTGACTTTGAATTACAATGTGTTAGAATGAGATCTTTATTAGTTATTAGGCAGCTGATATGTGAGGGCCTTTAATTCTACAAAGCTTAAAAAATCACTACAGTAAAGGAAGAGCATTACTAATTGCTGTGCTAGGTACAAATTCACTGCTGGCATGATTAGTTGACTGCCAAGAGATTTACACCAAGGATTTACCTGTCCCACTAACCCACAGAGAACTTCTGGGTGACCTGCACTCCTTTTCTAACTCACCCCCTTTCCATTTTGCAATACTGGTGCCTGCAGGAACACAGGTTGTCTTAGAAAGCAGCCAGGTAGCACCAATCAGTGCTTTTCTACGACAGGTTTTATGCCAGGCACTAGCCGAGCCTAGGCAGTCCCAGCTCCGTGGTGCTTCATCTCTCAAAACCCAGCTGCAGACGCTGCTCGCGTTTACCCCAGCACGGCAAGCCCCTTTGCGTTTTGATTTTTGTGATCGACAGAGAGCAAGCAACTCTGCTCTCTGCCCTCTGCTTATCACTGCCCTCTGCTACCAGAGGGCATCGTAAAGGCCTGCCCCACGACAGAAACGTTCCTCAGACTGTAGGCTTTGTATCTGCAGTGCCAGTTCGTGGCATCCAATAGCTTTTTCCACACTACCCAAATCCACTGAATCGTTTTAAAGCCTGCTCAGTCCCTTCCCTCTGCTCTTCCCACTCTGTCCCCAGCCAAACCCAAGCTATGCCACATATTCCCAAATCAAACTGATAAAAGCTTCCTTGCAGCTACTGTGTGCCCGACTTCCCTGAGCACTGCTCGCTTTTTCTTAAACTAATACAGGTATGTCCCAGAGACGAAACGCACACTCACCTATTTAACTCGTTTCGACTTAATTTGGGGTGCTTTATTAGCAACCAGTGTAAGACAAAGTAGCTAGTATAATATAGAGTGATGTTTAAATTAGTTTACAATTTGCTCGGGCTCATCTAGACCTGCTCCGAACAAAGCCATTCAGAAATGTCAGCTGTGTTCCTAACCACTGTAACAAATTGTTGCCTGAACGCTGCACACCTAATGACTTCAAATTAGCTTCACTGCGATATTGCCTGACAGTTCGTTACGACTGTTAGCAACATAGCTGGCGTATCATGACCAATAAATTGGTTTCAGTGTGGGCTGGGAAAGGGACTTCCATCAATTTGATTAAAGAAATTACTGTAGCATTCAAAGCATAAAGACAAACTAGTTTAAGGAGACAGAAATAAGTTAACTGTACCAGAAAAACACTGCTTGTGATACAAAGCTTGTTTATACACCACTTGCGGTATAGATAACAACTAAATTTCAACAGTGTGGCATATTGGCTGTCTTAGATTCTGGAGGTTGCTCTCTCTCCCCTGAAGTAAAACAAATTTCTGTAAGCATCCAAACTGTTTTGTTGCTATTATTTGGTAGCTTTTGCATTTATCATCAGAGATGACCCAGAAGTACCTATCATAAGAAGGGGGGCGCTCAGAGTGCTTCGCATAATGCGAAGAAATAGGAAGAGGCAATTTTTACCTAAAGTTAATGTTTGTGCAGTGCTAAATAAACAAGAGTCCCAGCAACAAAGTGATAGATTGGAAAACAGACTCTGTGCTTTCTGATTAAAGAATAAAAAAGATTCAGTGCTTGGGCTGTTTCCACTGTGTTGTTCACAATAACAGCAGAAGACTAATAAAGCAATTTCTTCTGAGGACAGAAAAATGTATTTTTTAACTTGGACAAATAGACAACTGACTGGATTATTGATTAATACTAAGGCATCCTGACACCACATCTAAAATAAGGATGTTGCATTACTCAAAGGAATTAAAGGTTATCAATTCACATGTTTGGTGAGGCTCCACTATGAAAATTAGAAAACTGACAAGCTTACAAAATTGCACAAACATTCCTGTGTATGTGCTAGATTAGGAAAATGCCTTAAAAACAATAAAGACTCCAAATTTTTTTGTGTGACTTTACCATTTGTGAAATGTAAGACTGAAAACCCTGTTTGCAGGCTTTTGTATTAGCCCACAGAGCAAGTACAAATAACTCACAACTGTGGGAAAAGCCCATACTCGAATGTCACCTGAAGAAATCACTCATCTGTTCTCAGCGAGTACTCTTGAAGACCCCCTGCTTTTCTTGCTAACAAGGGTGCCAGTTGGCTTTAATTACAGAAACACATTTACCTGACCTAGACCCCAGTACTTCTCATGCAGACTAGGGAACTGTGAAGCTGAAGGAACAGACCCTTAGGTAGAACTCAGATTTTACTGCTGACTCGCTGCTGCATTGGAGTTCTCATAACAGTTCAGTCAGTGGTGAGGACAACTCCTCTGCGCCATGTCCAAACACAACTGCATTTTTAGTTTCTCTGTGGACAGCCTCGGTCAGTGCCCTATAGAAGAGAGGAACTAGCCTTATGCTCAGCTAGTGCTGCACAGAGGAGCACCAAAGAGAGCGTTTCAGGCAGCTTACTACCCTTCCTACCAGCCTAACGCTCCAGACAGCACCGCAGGTTTATCTTAATAAAGGAAATTGATTCAGCGAGCAGTATGTAAAACTTATTAACATGGTAACAAGCATAGCAAGAATAATATTGCTTCCAAGGTAAGAATATTATCATCTAGCCTATGGCCTGTGAATAATCCACAGCCCTGAGAAAACTTTAGGTACTGTAATGAAAGAACAAATCGTCTTTGTCACCGCAAGAAAACAATCCATGCGATGATTTTTGTGCATCAGTTATTTGCAATAAATACTGTGTGTACCTGGAATATGCTTGGCCCATCCAATGATCACCACCAGCTCTCTGTCTGCTAGGTCACAAAGAGTAGTGAGCGCTTTGATATCGCTGTCCGGCACAGTGGGGTCGGGCATCGCATAGATCTTCTCTGGTTCAGCCACCAGCAAGTGGGAGACAATCTTGTTATCTGTAAAAAGGGCCCAGAACAGAACATCACCAGTAGCATCATTCTGCTTCTCAAACAGTTGATTCATATTTCAAAGTTCACAAGATTTTCTCCAAAGAAAAATTACAGGACCTAACTCAGTCTTTCTGTAACACTACTGTTTTCTACAAGCAATTACATCACAAACAACTCAGATGCATTAAAAATGTTTATTACACACCAAGCAATGCTCAGATATTATGGACTTAAGAAAAAAATTTTCATGGAATGTAGAAATACATGATCACCTCCTAATATTGGAATAAAATCACTACAGAAAAATCTTCATGCATTACAAACTATTTTAGACTGTACACTAGAGGAGTTCTGCTTTTCTTTAGTTACTTGAAAAAAAAAAGCAGATAAATTTGATATATTTTTTGACCAAATAAACAACACAGGCAATTAGTGAATCACTGAAAACTGCAGCTTCTCTCAGTGACTCCAACTGCTGTTCTGTGTCTCAGATGTCTCTGTTACACCATCCGAACTGAACAGTCTCAGGACTTTCTCAGAGCTTGTCATCCCACATATTTTCTATTATTACCTCTATCCTGCCTGCTAAAATGTTAACAATAAATCTGTATTCCTTTGGGTATATGTGATAAGAAAAAGAGGGGTCCTGTTATATACTTGTTCTTCTGTGAAACACACACACATCTAGAATCGCGTAGAAATGGAGTGGAAAACTAGAGAAAGTAACAATAGGAGTTCCTGTCTGAGAAAACTGGCTTGGTACAAAGAGTGATTCTTCATCATATTCACATGCTTGTTATTTCTAGCTATATAACATTTTCATTTATGTGCTTAATATTTACTTTTTCATTCAGATGATTTGTGAGAAATCCATCTGGAATAATCAATTAAGTTACAATGAAAAATGGAAAAAAAAAAGAAGAGTAAAAGAGCCTGGAAGATTTATTGCACAGTGTTGCTACTCCGTATTATATAAGTAGGACAGACATAAAACAAGCATTATATCGACATGGGGGCACAATAGAAATATTTTATTTCTATATAGGACCTGACTAATTCAATGAGGCTTCCAAAAAAGTAGGTATTATTATACTTCCTGCCTATGCATGTTTTGCTATGGTAATTATATTGCGGATGTAGCAGTGGAATTTGAGGTCCAAATTCACCTTGTAGTCAATTTACACTAATCCTTTCCCTTCTTTTGGGTGAAAAGTTATGCAGGTCTCGAGCATTTTTGCCTTATTCTAAACCTGTGTGTCAGAAGTTGTGATATATGTCACTCCTTCGTAAAATAAGTGCAAGAGCCAACTGGAAACCATCACATCAAGTGTGTTTTATTACAAGGGGATATAGTCCTGTTTTATATGAACTGTCAGAGCTATGCCAAATGAATAATACTTGATCTCAATATTCTACTGATTATCAAACTGATTAATGGGGAATTCTATTCTTATTTAAAGATGACAGATGGTACTTTTAATTTACATTGGCAAACAGCCTTTGCACATACTTTTTATTTTTTAAATAAGTCTTCTATATATGTTTTAATTTCATACAGAAATTTTCGTATTTCTAAGTGAGAAAGATAACATTGCTTCTTCCAAAACTCCAGTGTTTTCTATGTATTGAAAAATAGGATAAATAAAGAAGATATTCTTAGTATCAAAACACACATAGATAAGGACCTAAACATTTTTATCCAATGGTAAATGAAGAACCACTCAAGTCCCAAAGTGCTCTTTTCTTCCTGCAGATGGAAGAAAATAGTCAGAAAAGTCTCCTTCATTTTTGATAAGGTTCCTCATCAAAAGCTTTTTGCAGATGATTTAGGAATGCTATATATTTTGATTTAGGATTCACAAAATCGAAATTCTTTTATTTTCACAATCAGGAAGAACTACAGGCAGGCCATTAGATTGCATAGCAAAGCTGCAAAATTATTACGGAGACCAGAAGTAGGTCTTGGAAATGTCCTCAAAATGCCAGTTCATTTACTATAGGGAAAAAAAAGTTCCATGTATTGGAGCATGTGTCAGAATAGAGCATAGGAGAATTCTGAAATGTATTCAGAAAGCCCCATCACTCAGGAAATTGAATAGCCATGAGCACTGTTTCTAGGTAAATCTTATTTAATGTTTCCCTAATTAGAATCAATAGAACCCAATTTTCATTCTTCTGTCTTTGTTATGCACAATCTATCAGTCAGGGCCCAGAAAATCTCCCAGGCTTCTTCTGCACAAAACCGATTCAACTACTGCTTGACACTTACCTGATGGGATTCAAAAATTAAGTTTTACAAATGTTTATTACAGAAATGTTTGTAACTGGAGTAGCTAGGGAGAATTAAGGCAGGCATTTAGATAATGAGTAATGATTTATAAGGAGGTTAGTTTATCTCAGACAAATGTAGCTTAGAGAAATTGGTGTAGTTATCTTCTTAAAGGTAATGCAACGCACTACTTTGCAGTAATCTGGGGTTTACAGAGATTCCTGTATTTCGGTACAGCAGTGTTAGCATCTCCTCATACAAAAAGGCTTGGCTTCTTTCATTTTTGCCTGCTTGGTCTTGGCTTTTTGCTATGTGAGGCTATCAACATTTCGACTCAATGACAATATCAAGTAAATGAAAAACTGACAATCTGTGCACCCAGGAAAACTAAACCTCTAATGAAATTAAGCATTAGTTTATTAAATTTTATTGTATTATCAGAAAGTTTTTATTATAATGTGCAAAATCTGCTTAGCGCAGCCCTAGATTGTATTTACGGAGCGGTAGGACAGCTTATGTAGGCTGAGTGGAAGATGCCAGATTGGACAATTGAAGGAATATAATCAGCATAATGATTTTTGGAAAGGCAAAAGGAAACTATGCCATATGTTCACTTAAGCCTTAATTTTATGTAAAAACTGGCTGTTTTTTTTTCTTTGACATAGCTAGAATGCCCTTTCACTTACAGTTCAAAGTGTGCCGAGGCACTCTCCAGCTCCCCACATGCTCAAGCGTTCGGTACCCAGCACTGTCCCCTACTGGGGAGCACAAGTGGGAACAGATTCCATCTTCCATAGGGTCAAGTACCTCCAACCCTCTGAGCGCTGCCTTTTCTGACAGAGGCGAAGCGAGCAGAGGGAGAGAGAGAGGAGGAGGAACTTCCCTTCCTTTATTTTTCTGGCTTATTTCTCTTAATAGCAAATTAACCTCCCTGATGGGATGTGCGAATTCTGCTTTGAATTTGGAAGAGTTTACAAGCACTTGATAAGGAGTCTGTGCCTCTGCAGGGTAATACACTAGGCTCTTCCACTACAGCTATAATGCTATTAAATTTACTTCATGGAATTAGTACAGTCAGTGCTTGAGTTTATATAAGCTGCAGAGCAAAACCCCTAACTATTTTTAGTTAATCGCAAAGAGGATGGAACTTGTATTTTAGCGATGAGATGATCAGCTTTCTATCTCTCTCTCTCTTTTAATTTCAGTCTGGCAAGATACAATCAAGGACATTATTAAAAAAAAAAACAAAACAGAAAAGCCATAATGCTTATAAAGGTATCAGAGCCAGAACTACCAATCTATGCTTGTTATTAGTGTGGCATATTGCTGCTTTAATCTAATGCTAGGTAGTGTATTAGGTGTAAATTAATGAGGCCCTTAATGTATTTTCATTGGGAGGCTGAGCAGTCAAACTCATTTAGCTAGCGAAAACTACAAAAATCGCTTTCTTGTGAAATCTGAAACTAGAAGCTCCAATGAACTAATGATCACAGTATGAACCATTTTATGTACCACTAAAAATAAAGATAACCTGTAAATGTAAAATTTGCACTGCATAACCCATGCATTTATACACCTCCACCTCCAGAAATCGTTATTTAACTTTCCCTGAGAAGGGATGAGCACATTTAAAACACAGTGTGTTCACAGCTAAATGTCTGCAAGGTATCATCTTGTGACCAAACCCCTGCCTCAGCCAGAAGAAACTTAGTGAACAGGAGCAGGATTCCCTGCCTTGACCTATCTGAGGTACTTACATGGCTTTTTTACTGGCTGAACTAGCTGAGGGTTCAGGTATGGGCTGTTCTCTGCATCTATCCTGCGTTTGTACTTCTGGCGACCTCCACGTACTCTGTCTAGGCGGACACCTGCATTGGGAAAAATAAGAAAACAAGGAATTAAACATATTTTGAGGACACCTTTCAGGTAACAATCCTCTAAGTCCTGCCTTCCAAGATTATTTAAAGGTGTGTTTATTTCAAAAGAATTTAAAAAACAATAGAAAATATTTCTAAAATTACTTGCGAGCTATTCAGATTTTCACACAGGCAAGACTAAATTCCCAACGCAATTTCCTGTTCATTTAAAAGCATTTTTTTAAATAATATTAATGACAGCTAAGTTCATTTTTCGTTTGAAAGAGCTGGATCTGAAATCTTCTTTACCAGAAACTGAATCCTGTTCAAAGCTGTAATAAACACCACAGATAATACAAGGCTGTCATTATGAGAAGTACAGATAAGTTTATAAACAATTAGTGTTGAATACAGTGTAGACAGCCAAAATCAAGGTTTTTAATTTACATGGCCAGAGAACAACAAAGGAAGTGCCCTTAGTAAAATAAGAACATTTATATGGCTTAAAGACCTGAAATAGTTCAGAAGGTTTTAAAGAAATTGTATGGATGTCGGCAATGATGAATTAACATTTGCATTCTATTTCCAAATTGCACATTGCTTTAATACAGCATCCTGATACTTGTGTTGTGTAAATACATAGGAGCTCACCTTCCTGCAACGGGCTGTTGCTGCTCTCAAAGAGAAAATACAAAAGGGAGGGGAAATAAAGCATGTTTGGTCCTATAAAATAATTGTGTGTTTTTCTTTATGTATTTATTTCCACCAGATTTCCAGATTTCTAATCAACTAGGAAGAGTATCAGTATAAGCAAGCAATAGCATTTCACTGAAGTTGAAAAACTCAGCACCTATGTATAGCAACAGGATATCAAATATGTTCCTGATGACATGGACTTAACTATACAATTATGCAAAGAAACATTATGTAGCAATGATTCATGTGAGTGATGTATTAAAGTGCAGCTCACTTTCTCTCTCCTCGTTGTCTACTTTAATTCTCTTCCCTCTATTTATCTTCTCCATTGCCATTATTATATCAGCCCCCTGCTCTCTTCCACTCAGGAAATACCTCC
The DNA here is from genome assembly GCA_013389825.1 of Crypturellus undulatus. Taxonomy (NCBI): domain Eukaryota; kingdom Metazoa; phylum Chordata; class Aves; order Tinamiformes; family Tinamidae; genus Crypturellus; species Crypturellus undulatus. The sequence continues at coordinate 1,557,447 of VWPW01004614.1, read as the reverse complement.
AGGACTGGCTCAAATGCATAAAAACCACCACTAAGAGAAGCTACAGTTTATGAGCAAAGCATGAAGACTAGGGATTTATGTGCTGCCCATGAACCTGCTCTGGCAGCACCACCTAACCGCCAGAAAAGATCCCTCTCATTCCTCTTGCAAACAAAAGAAGGAAGAGGGCTGACTGGGTTGATGGAAAACAAAAGCCAAAAACCCAAGGCCAAGGGTTTTTCTGTTTGCTTTCCTCTTCTATTTCTTGCTTTTTCTTGTTCTATGCACTACTTCTAGAGCTTGCATGAAACACGCAGGAGCGCTCTGGCTGACTGAGGAAGACGGCAGCTGGAGGCTCTGCTCCTGCGCTCTGCTCCTCGTCGAGCAGCCTTTCTTTGCACGGCGGCTCTTCTCCTGCCCCAGGTACAGTGATCGTGTGTGTAAAGGTTCATAGCAGGAACGTTACTTAGCTTCAGGTCACAACCGATGTCACTGTGAAACAGTGCACGGGATAAGGGAACACTCACTCCTTGTTCACCAAGAAACTGGGTCGTAATCATCCCTACTGAATAGTGAAACTCCATTCACTTTACTGCAAATACTGCACCAACAGACTTTTGTGATCCACATCATATAAACAATAAAATCAATCAAATATATATCCAAATAAGTGGTGAGTATGCAATTATGAATGAAATCTCCTTATTTATGGTATTTACCTATATCCCCTACCATACTGTGAATGATTTGTGGTCAAAGCAATTTGGTACCAACTCAGAGTGATTCAATCAACAGAGAATGGGTATATTTACTTGGTTTTAGGGTTATACTTGGAAATGCATTATTTGCAACAATACATTTTAAAATTATTAGTTCAAAACTTCTCAGGGCCAATGGTAACCCAGTGTCCTCCATCCTTGAACCAGGGAGTTCTTCAGCTTTACCACTCTGCCAAATGGCAGTCAGGACAATACACTGCCATGAAAACATACAGCGAGAGACCAAGATTTCATAGCTGAATATTCAGAAAAAGGCAGAGGATTAGAACAAGGCACATATGAGATTGGTGGGATTATGAAAAAGTCGGTCCAGCATTTGAAGAAAAATAAGATAGAGAATGATTTCTGCATAATTCAGATGTCATCCTTCTTCCTGCTTGAGAGCAGATTTCATAGTGATAAAAGACGGATAGCATCAGATAGAAGTATGTTTAATCAAAAAGTAATGGAACTGAAGCTTAAATTAAAATAATATAAATCTACCAAGACGAACAATTTTTTATTTCCCTTGCATTTGCTGAGATACACATTTGAGACATCCAGATATTCAATGGAAAGGAAATACAGACAAATGTCATAATAGCAAAATTATACAAAGATCCATGTGTTCATGGATATATATATCTAAACCTGCAAATAGAGGTGCAGCTTTTTTAAAAAGCACAAACTTTACAATTCTGATAGCTAGTATTCACTAGCTATCAGTAAGGGTACTGCCTATCTTAAAATTACATAAATCTATAATTAGTTCAAATTCTAATGTGAAAATTCTTTTGATAACACAGTACCAGCAGAATATAAATTGGAAGTTTATAAGCCTTTTTAAAAAGTTGATACAACGTTTACCATCATTTTAGCTCACAAGCTTTCATCTTTCCTGATAGTTCTACAAAGCAACTATTTTGGAATCAAATTTTGATAATCTCACATAGCTCAAGCTTTTACTTCCCAAACTTCTTGTGTATATGCATGCATTTTCACTTACAACTCTTACAGCTGTAGAGAGAATTCACTACACAATGATACATTTATCTGCTTTCAAGATGGCAGCAGTGGATTCCTTCTTTCTCAAAAAAAAGAGGGGAAAAAAAAGAAAAGCCATTTTGTCCACAAGTTCTTCATTTGATGGGGGGTGGGGGAGAGTTTCAAACATCTCAATCATCGAGGCAACTGCTTTAATTCAAAACACATCCTGTACAAAGAAGATATTGTGGCACCTAGCTGGGGTAGAGGGAAGCTGGACCTTTGCTTTGGATCTGCTGTGCACGGGTCCTGACAACTTGGTCCACTGACCCTCATCACTGCATCGACCATGAAGTGAAGGGAAAGCCCATCCGGCCCACTCTGGGCATCGGCGCAACTGCACTACCAGCATTTTCATGACAGAATCACATAATCACAGAATGGTTGAGGTTGGAAGGGACCTCTAGAGGTCATCTAGTCCAACCCCCTGCTCCAGCGGGGACACCCAGAGCACGGGGCACAGGGCTGCATCCAGGCGGGTTTGGAAGATCTCCAGAGAAGGAGACTCCACAACCTCTCTGGGCAGCCTGTGCCAGGGCTCTGTTACCCTCACAGGAAAGAGGCTCTTCCTCATACAGAGATTAAACTTCCTTTGTTTCAATTTACACCCATTACCCCCTTGTTCTGTCACTTAGGGTCAAATTATCCATTAATGTAGCTCCCCTGAAGTCAAGCGAGCTCATTTTCCACGTTCCCCAACGCTGTGTTTCATTTTTAAAATTCTTCAACAGAAAAACAAAAACAAAACGCCAAATAAGAAAAATTGTGCTGTCCACGGGGAGTCTGACTGCAGTGCAAATAAAAAGAATGGGCTTGGTACCAATTATAACATGTCTTCAACAGTCAGGGCTGAAAATGCAACTCACTTGAACTCTTCTGTTCAAAAGTGATGGGAAATCACACCTTTTGAAATGACTTACAAAGCTCAGAAGAAATGGACTAGACTGGAAATGTAATATATGGAAAGGTGGACACTATGTAAATCCATGCAATAAGCACTTTTTTTAAAGAAGGTAATTACACATACTAATACAACTGAAGAATCCAGTTGACCTTAAGAAAAAATGGTCTCATATTTGCATACTAGCTTCAATAAAACAAGGTTCACTTCCTAGTTCCTCAAACAATCTTTGCATGATGTTCTATCAAATGTTTGCCAGCATAAAATAAAATTATATTGTTCCCCAACTCTGAAGTAAAATTGTTCACATACAGTCTAGCACAGAAATAACTGAAGGCTAGGGCTGACCTACAAAGTGAGCCCCTCTCCAGGTATTTCAACCTAAAGAAACTTAGCACAGGCAAAACTGAACTCTCCTTTTGCTCCATTTTCCCTCACTATCACTGTGGCTGCAAATTCTTGCTCCTATTTAGTATGCCTTTTCTCACCCTGCCTAGAGGCCCTCGTGCAGGACAGGTATCCCACTGTGAATGGTGCTATATAATCAAAAATTGGCTTTGTCCCTCTATATCATTATTTCTATCATTCAAGTCCCCAGCACAATAATCATATTTAACCACTTATCTTTTTCCACACAGATCCAAGCCAAACAGGCACATGCAAAATGTACCCTTTACTCCTTCCCAACGTAAGTTTTCTCCACTTTTGCATTCCCTCCTTCTGAGCATGGATACAGCATGGTCTTCAGCGCTTATCTCTTCATTTCTCCCATTAACCTCCTCGTCTTGGAGCTCTAGACCTCCTAGAAACCGCCAGGCTCACTTGAGAGGCCATCAGACAGCCTCTGAGCCTACTAGCTCCCTGTAGTCGGGCGTAGCTTTACATTGTAGAAAAAGAAATCTAATTCACTTAATATGAACTGAGATCTAAATACCTCAAAACTCTTTTTTCCTGACAAGGGAAATACGTGAGAGAAGGGTATGTATAAGACCAGAACCAAACCCACAGTCTCCAATCCCTCAGGGTGCTCTGAGTCACACTCCTTTCTGTCCCCTTCATAAGACAAGAGAAATACAGCAAGGGGAATCAGTCAAAATCTGGGCCATTGTAGCCAGCTTTGTCTCCAATTCAGCATCTGCATGTACCAAATTAGAGTCCCAGCTCATTTCTGAATATGTAACTGAGTGAAGCTCCACCTGACTGCAGAGCTCTGTAAGATTCCCAGCATTGTCTTAGAAATGGATACAGCAATAACTGGGCCTTTCTGAGCTCTACAGAAACATCAGGAGCAGAGAGGAGGGAAAAAAAAAAAAAAGATTAACAGCAAAATCAGAAACAGCAAAAGGAATTTTAATGGCAGATTCTGATGTGGTTCTCCTTTGGGACAACATCTTGATAGAGTGTTCCAGTTCGACCTGAACACACTGTGCATATTTATAAGATTGCTGGGTAAGCTTGGGTGAATGTTATAAACACAGGGTTTTGCATGTTGTTCTGAGAGAATGGGAAAACAGCTGATTTTTCCTCCATGAGCACAGTCAGAAAGTATCTGGAGATAAGCACGCAGGGTCACCCGGCTGCTCTTCACACAATCCTGTGACCTCTGTAATATGGGATTAGAGAAGGGTGAGGCCAGGGCATTAAACCTAAAGTTTAAAAGATCTGCAGGGGAAAAACACTTGCACACAAGGTCTTTAAACTGTAGCAGACCTTTCACAACACAGTGGAAACACGAAGGAAATAACACAGCAGGAAGAAAAAGGATAATATGAGCTATCTTTTCTTTGGGATCGTGTATTTGCTTCATGTGCTGAATGATAAGGATACCAGGGAGCTTTTGAAATCAGTTTACACAGTGTTTGGACAATACCATGTGCAGGCAAAAATTCAGCCAGGGATGTAAAACGCATTTCATTAGGTATTTTCATTGCAGTTTTTGAAAACTGTAGCCTAAGTCACGAAGAAAGATAAAAGCTATGACTCACATTAAAGCTTTCTGGATCTACAGTTGAATTAACAATTAGCAAGGGGAAGGCTTTAGGGTTTTGTCTTCTGATAGCTATCTGTACTATCGAACACATTATTTAGGGTAGCTCAGGAAGTCTAAAAGCCATCCTCCTACTTTATATTCCGTCAGTAAGAAGATATTTGTTAATACAGGACAAAATTGGCTGTTCTCAAGAGGTGCTTATAAAGTAAGTTAGTTTAGGAACCTGCCCGTGCAATGGAATGAAAAGACAACACTTAATGTTTATTACTTTAATATCCGACTTGCTCTGCGATTCTGAGTAAGCTGCTTAGCTTGTGTGTTCCTCAGAGGGTAACACCCCGTAGGGACATAGGTTTATTAGCAAAAAAAAAATGAGAGAGAGAAGAAAAAAAAGAGAAAAATATTCCTTTTTTTAAAATGATGTTTCAAACTAATGTTTAATTTCAAAATTTGTCCATGCTTAAGAATTTAAAAGCATTTCTGAAAACCAAACACAAGCAACATTTTGGTAAGTTCCTTATCTTTCCTGGGCGAAAGGGATGCGCAGGTGGGATTTTTTTCTAAAAGAACTGAAGAAAATTCACTTTAGCTAAAGCCCAGAGGATTTTTTTTTTTCAGTTTGACAAAAGAACTGATAAATGTGTTACTTACACAGCTCAGTACTCAACCTTTCTTGAAAGGAACATTAACTTTGCATGAACTAATCATCTACACGCTGATTTTTTGTGCATTGTCATTTATGCATTAAAACACAAAAGAACATGCATAAAATCCACTTAGTTTTCCCACGTAAATGAGATTTTGTGTAAATAAATTCTATTATTTCCTTAGCACAAGAGATTTCCAGTGAAGAATGGCCCATAAACAAGGAGGTTCACATGAAGAAAATGTGGCATAAAATGTTCAGAGCACCACTGTAGCTTTACATGTTTTAAGGTTCCATATGAAGCTGGGTATCCTAATCTGTGACACTCACAAATACAAATTAGGTCAAACGCAACAAGTGACAAGTTTTAATTGAATGTCTTCTGCCTGCAATTCTGACAAAAGGTGAATGGAAATAAATGAGTCTGGCAAGACAGCCCTGAGCCTTACAATACCCAATATCTCATTATTTTTAAACAGCTATCTATAAACTGATGCTGACAAGCCTTGAACCTTTTATTTCTGCTCAAGAAGTGGTGAATGCACAGAAAGAAAGAAGAAAAAAAAAGGAAAAGAAAAACAGGACAGCTACTTTGTTGCATTAAACATGCAACACTCGTTATCATCTCCCAAATATGATCAGAAGAAATCCTTTTACACTTGAAATAAGAACTTTAAAAAAAACTGTTTCTTCTACAGAAACATGCACTATCTATGCACTCAGTTCCATGTACCTAGATTTGATCTTTTTTCTACTACTAGAATTAAAACATAATTATGTTAGATTCGTGCTGATTTGAAAGAGGCTGAAGTAGGCCACTAAATACAGACCATAAAAAGTTCACTTCTTTTACTTCACTTTCTGTAAGTAAGGAACGACCCATGTTGCAACCAAATCTATCTGCAAACTGTGAAACAAGAGCAATGGAAAACTACGATTAAACTTGTTTGATGATCCAAGGAAAGGGCAGGGAGCACAAGGAGACAGAAAGGCCAAAACGTAAGCCAGAGCAACGCCTTACCAAAGCTTGAAGGTCAAAAGCAGGCTTTTATTCTAGATCCCATCAAGAAAGCTTATAAAGAATTCAAGAGCAATGCTAGTGACAACTCTAATAGAAAAGAAGTCTAACTGTTAAGTTCTGGACCATTTGCTGGCGACTCTCAAGAGAGATGGGGAAGATTGAAATAAAATGCATTACAATAATCAGACTGTGAAGTACGGGCAGCATGAATCAAGATCTCGATACCCTTTTCAGATATAATAACGTGCAGTTTCACAATATTTCAGTTAGTGATTTGGACAACGTTGGATTCTGGAATTAATCTGAGACCCAGAAGTTACAGGAAAGTTCATAATAGTTACATAAAATCACCCTATGAGTCCTAGTTGCACCGAGAAGAAGCTGCTTTGAGTTATAATTTCTATCTACAGTGATTCTATTTTGCTGGTACAGAACTGGAGGAAATTAAAAGGTCACTCTCAACATATTCAATGTATAAAGTGATGTACAATTCACATCACACAGCACTGCACAACACTGAAGTGCTTCAAGTGCTTCAAGTAACAAGCACACTATTTTTTCCAGCTTCTTTTTCTTTTTTTTTCCCAATTCCCCTGTTTTCTTTTCTCTGGGACAGAATCTTGCTCCTTCTCCTCAAGGAGCAACTGGTTTCTTCTGAAAGGAACAGACCAAGAGCAAGACAAAATTCAACTTTCAAATTACACTCATGTGGCACAGTAAGGAAGACTCTCCTTTTCAGTTAAGGTGGCTTTATATTGCTAGTTGATTTTAAACTGACCTTATGCAAAAAAGTGTATGTTCTGAAACAATTCCAGATTTCTCCAAAGCTATTCACGGAAATATCATTTTGCCTTTGGCTTTTCTCTTCGCACATATCTAACATTGCTGTCTGCACAATCTCTCTTATAATTACGCACTGTGTAATGACAAATGATACTTTTGTTTCTACCCTGCTTTTAGATAATGATTTGTAGAACTTCTTCACTTTTATACTTCTTCCTTTGTGCATTCTCTAAAGGTACATCAGAATCCTGAATTTCATCCTTCTACATCTTATCTTACAGCACTGCACAACCTAGTCCAGTTGGCAAAGGGAGAAATAACCCAAGGAGCTTAACTCGTGTCTCAGCCTCACATCTGTCTCAGGTCTTAGCCTCTAAAGGCTAACAGAATTTAAGAGCATTATATTTTATCACAGTTTATAGCCTAAGTGTCTATCACTTTTACCTATGTATCTGGGAATTAGAATATCCATAAGTAAATATTAGAATATCTATCTACTTAATGCACAAAAAAAAGTGCATGCCTACATTGTGCAAAAAATGGGGTACTTACTTAAAAACCTCAGCACCAACTTTGTGTGGAAATGAGGGCCTGGAATATGTGACAGATGCACTCACCTTGGTCTCATGGTTTCAGTTCTGCAACGAACATATAAGCATTTTGGTTTTTCTGTGCTTTCGTGTTTTGGCTTTTGCATTATCTTCCTGGCAAACTCTTTTTCAGGATTGAATAGGGAGTTACAGAATAGGATGCCATTTGGGTTCTCAGAGAACTCTTACAGTAGAACTATGTGTTAATTCTATCTTCTAGGCCACAGAAGATGACACAAGTTTCTCGACACAAGTTTCAGGTGATACAGACAAATGCCATGGCTTTGCTGTATTTTGCAGTTCCTGGCCATAAACTATTTATTTCTGTTTCTTAAAATTCTACCTGTAGGGACAGAAAAGCCAGCAATGGATTGTATCAGGCTGTAGTAAAAGTAGCCAAGTTTTATGACTGTAACAGATTTAAAATCCTTTTCTATTGTCTTTTGGACTTCCCTGGGGGCAGTTGCTTACTTTAAAATGGGAATATTTATCTGGTGTTTAGGTGGAAAAAATCAGTTATCTTGGTTGATACATTCAGACTGGAGGTCACCAACATACCACATCATAGCCCCTTTCTGTGCCATGTTGCTCCTGGCAGAAAACACCAGACCTAATGCAGGAGCTCTTTCATTTTCAGAACACTGTATGCAGTGGACAGCGACTGTTCAAAAAAAAAAAAAAAAAGAAAAAACAAACCCAAACTCTTGAAAATTTAGCAGCTGGATGGACATCAAACAGAAACATACCACAGTAANAATAATTAAAAAAAAAAAAAAGTGAAACAAGTATGTGGTAGTATTGCTTTCTGACAATGGGTGCCTTGTGGTTTCACAGATTTTCTTGAAAAGGTCGAAACAAAGAGGAAAGATATCTTCTCTGCATATATTATTATTTCTGGAGGTGGCAGTTAAAAAATCTCCAACATCTACAGTGTAATGAATATTGAGAGAAGAAATGCATTCAGAAATAAATTATTTTTCCATTTCTGAAAAAAAAAAAATGGCATCCCATAATAAGCGTATAGGAGGAGTGTGTAAAAGAACTGATAACTTACTCACAAAATTGATACTGATGATACTCACAAATTTGCATTTAGTAATCAATATAAAAAGAAAATAATTAGACAAAACCTTTACAAATAATATTCTGTATCTTCTTGGTATGTGATTCAGGAAGGCCTGCAAGAGCATTAGGAGAGAAAGTCCTAGGCTATGCTACCATAAAATCTGCAACTCTCTCCCCAGCTGCAGCGTTAAAGCATTTCAAACCTTCCTTAGAGGTTAAACAGGGCAAAGCAATTTTTGGTTTCATTTCCAGGACCCAGAATTTGGCATTCAAATGTTTGGAAAGCAGAGGGGAAATGAGAGTGCTACAATAGCAGATTTCCCAGATAAGGGCTGTTTACAGCAGGTCCTCATTTTGTGAACCTGTTTGTGTCTGCCCATGCAGCCATACATAGGAAGAAGACTCTTACACACACACTACACACCACACACCTAAGCAGCACACGAAGTGCTCAGTGAACGTAACAGACTCGCTGTCGGGTTCCCAGAACTCTACCAGAAAATAAGCAAACATGTTACACAAAGCGTCTGACTGCACAAACATTTGCCCTAGCATCGTTCAGAGCTCTAAGAGAAATCAGTGGAAGATTGGGGTGAAGGAAAGCTATCAGCTCAACTATAGGCCTTACATTTTTAAAAAAGATATTTTTATTTTACATAACATTATTGTGAAAAAAAAGCTTAAAAATGCATGTTTCCCTTGTCTTTATTTAACCTTTCTGCTTATTCTGTGAGCACCAGCACCAAAGGAGCGCGTGTCCGTAAGAAGCAGAACGTGAAACTGAGTAGAAAAAAAATGAAATCAGTCAATTGAGTTTTGCTGCTCAGGTTGAGTGAGTAGCAAAAAAGGGGATTAGATTTTTAAGTTATTTCATTTTACAAGAGAAAGCTCCAGTTCTTCAATTGAATTACATGGACAGACCCTCCTGTCCATGCACACCACTGATTTCTATGGGGAATCTCCTCCACAGATGGGAGCATCTGCTTCCTGGCCTAAGTCTCAGACATTTAAAATAATTTACAGAAGATGGTTGAAAACATGGGAGCTTCTTCTCTGTTGAATGTGATTTCTAAAATCAGTTTATATTCCAGATTCCCAAAAAGTATCAGACTCAGTGAAAAGTCTTAAGATTGAAAAGCATATTATTTTTTTAATCTTTGGATGTTCATTTTTTTCCTTAAAACAATAAGGACTGGAATATTCCTATAAAAAGGTATCTATATAGAAAATTCTGATACTGGCTCTTGCAGCTAAATCTTGAACACCAGATTATTTTTTAAAAAAAATCCTGCTAAATTAACTAAAGAAATGGAGAAGAAAACATGAGGGACAAGAAGTTAATATATACAGGTAAAGTGCTGTGGATATAGATGTAAAAGTAAATGAATGAATGAATACAGGGCAAAAAGGAAGATAATTCTTCATTTTGAATATTATTTACGCTCCTGAACATATACAACACCGCGTTCATGCCCAGAGAGTAACTGACTAAAAAATCAATATTATATATGCTGCTGGCCTCATAACTTGATGATAATGCCTAGCGCTCTGGAGCAAGAGGTTACCCTGTTTGCGGCCTCTCCTTCTCCTAAGCTAATCCTTGAACATTAATGGGAAGTTTATTGGTGATATCACATTATTGACACCACCATGAGAAGCCTTCCATGCAACAGCACGTGCCTGTCCACACGGCCACTCTTCTTTCTCTACTTAGCCTGAGGAGAGGATCAGAGAAAATGCAGAAAACTCAAGCTGAAAAACATAACATGCTCAATGTTTCCCAGCTCTTTTTGGCTCTCCCTAATGTTACACACAATTAATACTATGAGAAAAATTGATTTTACTTTAACAAAACACAATAAATCTTGCAACAATTAGACAATACACTTCAACTGCAAAATGCTCGCTGCTCTGAAAGAAAAAATAGTAACAAGTTTTCCTCTAATCTGATATGAAATGTTGGGCCTTTGGGAGATGGGATAAAAAATTCTAGGTTTTTAAACGAGGTGGCCTGATTTACTGTAAACTTCCCCATTACAGTTATAGTAGGTGTCTATCGAATTGCTTATGAGGACAAATTTATGGAAAATATCCAAGAATAATGCTTTGTTCTTATTAAAATATATGAATATGTATGCAATTTTAGCCAGACTCAATTAACAAAACAAAACAAAAAGAAAAGGAAAAAAAGGTCAACAATTGTTGTCATGTGAATTATTCTTTTTCACGGCAAGCAACTCCTCACTATCAAAAATGCCTTTATAAAAAGATACTTGTGGGGAACATACTTTTGTTTAAATTGCACTGGCAGCTGCTATGAAGAAAAACTATACAAAGTATAAAGTACAAAACTGTACCAAGTACAAGGATCTGTTAATATTCTTAACTGGTCAACATAATAAGATAAAACATAAAATGTCATAATCCTAAGGAATTATTTTGATACAGAACCTTAACAGATAGCAAACTTAGTTCTGTTAGGTTGACAAGCACAGTCTATTTAAGTTGGCACATGCTTACCTTTCTGAAGAATGCAGATCTCGATGGGAATATTCAGTGTGTAATGTTACACATGGAAATATTTTTCTAGGGGCCATAAGGAGAATATTTACCAAATAGGAGACCAAGCTCTTCTCACCAGTACTTTGCAAATTTAGTGAGTAGTTACTTTTAAGGACATGAGGAGCAAACAATTTCCTTTCATGGAGTCTGATTTTTTTGAAATATTTTGTGCCTTTCAAAAAATTCTGCTTTGTCTCTGATTTCTCTCCCAAATTCTTGGATTCTTTCCTTCTTTTGCAATGCAAATACAGAACTATACTTTTCCACCTGATTTTCATTCCTGAAGGCAACATCCAGCCTAATTCTCTCTCAAGAAGAGTTGCTCATGATGAGCAACTTCACCAGGAAGTGGACCTACAGAAAATCAACCTGGAACTCCACTCATGACATCCACAGCAACACCCAAGAGGAAAACCCAAGTCCTCTCAGTGTGATGATGAGAGCAGGTAGCAAAACCACTGAATGACAGACTTGTAGTACAAGCTCACCATAAAATTCAGCAATAATTGAGTTGTATTTTGTGTTCAACAGAAACCCAAAATTTCAAGCAGAAAGAGCATTGAACAACATATGAAATACAACTTAAATATCATTTCCAAGATCCTCTTATATGAATTAAGTAGTTCATTTAATCTCTTACTATACATGTCTTTCCTGCTATATTTGAAGCACAGATACCCTATGTTGTCCTTTTTTCTTTTTTTGGCTAACTAAACCTTTAATATTCTTGAACTATTAAGAATACTGTTCTTTTTCTAGAAGCAGTCATACATTTCAATGGGTGTTTTCCTAAATCTTTTTGATATTTATAAGCTCACTTTCTATGCTTTTTTTCCTATTTTTTCTTCTCTAAATAGTCAAAAGATGACAGCCTAGTTTGCTGGATTTTTCTAACCTCAAACAAGACGTTACATTCTTATACAATTGCTATGATATTAAAGACATTAGAATTGTAGGGTCAGGAGAGGACAATCGCAGCTTAAAATATTCATGCAAAGTGGAAATAAAACACATGAAAAATATTTACTTGATACTATTGCCAAGAGTATCAGAAATGTTCTTAGCATAATCATCATTTAGTTTTAAGGCTTCTTTAGTTCCTTTGAAATTCAGATTAAGAAACTATAATCTATATCTAAAGGAAAGACACACAAGAAATTGTTTTTATTACCAATCCATCTTTTTTAACGTGACCAAAAAAAACTGCAAAAGAAACAGATGTACACATATATGAATTTTAACTTACTTTGTGATTTTGAACACAAATATGCTTTTGTAGCTTACATAATTTTTCAAAGGGTTTGCAATATTATTTCCTTGCAATGTTACCAGATTTCTTTTGATGCAGAAAAGGAAAGATATGTGCATCACCATGGGGTGCAAAATGGAATATCTCTTTTTTTAAATGTTTTGGAAATTCACTGGGACTGAATGGGATTAAAAACAATACATCTGAAAATAATCATTTGCTTGAATACAACAGACAGTTGGATCTTCTTGTTTTTGTAGAGTGGTGAGTTTCTCAGAGTTCCCCATGCAAAAAGATAGAATTTCTGTAACCTCTGTGACCAGGGAAGCAGGCAAAGGCTGAAGAAAAAGCCAATTATCTGTCTAAGATGCATGGCATTGAGCCTGCTTCTCTTTGAGCAGCATGGAGTCTCCTTCTCTGGAGATCTTCAAGACCCGCTTGGACGCAGTCCTTTGCCACGTGCTCTAGGTGGCCCTGCGTATGCAGGGGCGTTGGACTAGATGACCTCTAGAGGTCCCTTCCAACCTTAGGCGTTCTGTGAGCATTCTCTGACTATGATTCGATGAACACCAGCACGATGATAAAGAGCATCTTCAAAGGCTCTTCATGCCCTGCACAGTCTACCCAATGAAATACTCTGCACTCCCTAACAGTAAATACAAGCTAAGAGTCAAAACCCCGATTCCCTACTCATTCTGTTTGCCTGCCTTATATCCATATAATCCCTCAGGGTTATAATCCCTCCCCCTCTCCTTGATCTTCCAGCTCACTCTTCGGATCAGAACCTCCCTCAGCAATATGCATTATTTGTTCCAAAAACCACTTTGTTTCCAAGGAACAGATATGATGTCATTCACCCTTTTACAGATATTCATAAAGGGTTTTTTTTTCCTACTATCTTTAACCTGTACTGGATACATTCAGAAAATGTTATAAAAACATACCAAGACATCTGAACACAAGAGCACTGCTTAGTACATGATTACAATGTCATGACAGGAATAGGATCTTGACTGCATTTTGAAAGGATCATGATTCAAACTGTTTTTTCTGTGGGGTTTTGTTTGTTTGTTTTCCCCTGTGACTTAACTTAGTCAACCTGCAGAAAAGAAAGGAATTGACCATTTAAATCTCTGAAGCCTATAACTATCTTACATCCAGCAAAATTATATGTTGGTTATAGGAAACATCAATACTTTTTTCCTTGGAACAGTCACCCACACCGTTTATTGGAGAAAATCAAAAGAGACGGCACTGAGAATGGATCCTATGATGATGGCTTCTAGGATTGGGAATGAGATCTCTTTAAATCAATTATCTCAATAGTCTTGACGAATCTGGTATTTCCAGCTTCCTACAGCTTCCTAAGGTTTTATAAGTTTCCCACTTGCTGACATGGGAGATTTATGTGAACATCACACAACTTGGCACTGTTTGGAAGCATTTGTTTCTAGAATTGAGGCAGGTTTTAGAAACTATAACACAATTCATTTTTTTACTGCCTTTTCCCATCCTACAAAGTTAAGTTATTTTCCACTTGTCATGCCATTGTGTCAGAGATGGTGAGGCAGTGTGGATTGATATCCATTTTTGTTCTCTCCAGCTTGTGCATTTGATTTTGAATTGAGCAGTGATGTTCTTTTCAAAGTACCCAAGAAGAGTGGAGTAGAGCAAACTTCCATACCTCGTGTCAAGTTCGCCTGCTGTTCTCTTAACGATGGTACTTCTACATTTTTTGAAACTTTGAAAGTCAGTGGACTTGTAGCTAAACATTAGCTCAAAGTGAGACTTGGCCAGATATTCTAAACATATCAACCCAGCAGAATATTAGCAAAACCTAAACCTTTAAATTAAGACTAGGAGCAACAAGTAAAAATGTGAACATATTAAAAAAATTAGATTGAGATTCCTATCTTTGTCTAGTGCTTTCTAAATCTGAAGTTAATTTAAAATATCAAATTTTAATTTTAAATAGAGAACAAAAGATTATTTTCATCAAGTCCCACACGAATTTTTTCCTAAAGTTCATGAAAATTCAAAACTAGCATTCTGCAAGTTTACTGGATAGCATCCACATATACAAAATTCTATGGTCCTTTTTTTTAATTTAAGGTCATTAAATTAAAAGCTAGATTTAAGCTACAAATGCTGTAAGTCTTCAAAATTGAATTTATATGTAGGATCAAATAAAATTAGAGCTTCTTCTGTCCAAATATGGGATCTTAACAAACCCATGAAAAAACAGGTTAAGTCTATCTTTTCAAAGAAGGTTATCCATCACTGTTTATTCTTTACCATTAAAGAATTGACCATTGTCAGGTTCCATGGCGCAGAGATCTCTTATTAAAATAAGGAGATTCTATACAATTTTCTTGATGGACTAACGACTGTAGAGAAAAATCCCACTAAAACTCCCACGTCACTGAAATCCTGATTGCAGACTTTCTGCAGCATGAATAATATTCTGCATACCCTCCTAATTAATGTAAGCAGTATTACTACCATTTATCTTTCCTTTTCATTGTTATTTCTCAGTTATTTCTCAAGCAAAACGCACTGCGCTTTATTGTTAATTGTGATAAAAGAAAGAAATGAGCCAAATCAATTACAGTTTTCTGTCAGTCTCTATGGTTGAGGCACAACTTTTACTGTTTTAATTAAATGAAGAAATAAGTCTATTGTTTAAAGGCAGTAAAGAAGGCAATTCAAAACTTGAAGTAAAGCCACTTTGTTCTTACTGAGGGGCAAAGCTGCCTATAAAAGCACTGCAGGTCTTTATTTGAATTTCACAGTAGCTGTGAAACTTAGGAGAACCACAGTAAAAATTAGTGATCCCCTTTTGTTTTAGCTCAAGTGCCGCTAATCCTGAAGGGTTTGTGCTGGGGGGACACTGCTACCTACAGAAAAGTGCCGTGATGTTAATCCTGGCATAGCAAGACAGAAAAGCCGTTAATGAAGATGGACACCTAAGAAATGAAAAAAAGTAGTAAAAATAATGTCAACAGCAAGCTATATAGACTATCAGAGATACGGGGAAGATTAGTAGGAATACACTGTTTATCAGCTAATACAAAGCTGATTTATTACACAAGTCGCTAAAGGCCAATCCATTCAAGTTGGCAGAAGTTTTGCCCCTGATTTGAACTGCCACAGAAAGCGCCCTCTCCATCAGAAGAGCCCACCCGGCCCAGTTTGGACCAGTTCCTTTGTGCACTGCTTGAAACAAACCCACAAAGGGCCAGGAAGGGGTCTGTCACCCTTGCAACTCCTCACGCCCTCAGAAGAGCCCCAGTGGAGCTGGTTGTAGCCCAGTTTTCCCTGCAAGGCTGTGAAGATGGACCTAAGAAGCCTTTCCTGGGACCAAAGGCCCACCTGGGTGACAGCAGAGATGCTGCTGCCCCGTGCTAGTGACCACCCTGCCATTCTGCTTCAGATCTTGTCACCTGGGCTAATCTCATCAAACACAGTAATTCCAAGTCACCAGAGGCAGTCTTGAAAGGGTTACACTAGGCCCGCTTGCTCCCTGGATTCCCAAATGGCCATCAGCCGTCGCGGAGTGAAGCTGCGTTTGAGAAACCAGGCTGCGGGAGGAGGAGTTTGAGATGTGACTGGCGGCTCGCAGGGAATCTGCCCTCTATTCACAGCGGTAATCATGCGCACAAACCGCGGAGCAGCCGGGTCAGGGACGGCGAGCGCTAGAACGTGCTTACGCGCTGCTCACGGAGCGCCGCGCCTCGCGCAGGACGTGGCGCCCGCAGAGGCGAGAGGCAGCTCCGGGAGGCCGCGCTTCCGCCATGGGCGCACAGCGCTTCTCACGGGGGCTATTAGTCCATGTGAACTTGAGCACAGGGTGGGCGAAATAACCCTTGCACAACACAGGACCATGCGACACTACTGCCCATTACGCTAAGCAGGGTAGGAGGAGTTTCTCGCGAAGACTTGAGGTCTGCCCTAGCATGTTGAGACAACCTTGCCGGTATAAGACAGTAACTCAGAAGCCCTATCACATGTCACATACCACATGTCAGAGTCCCCATCGAAAGAAACAAAAATGAATGCAAGAACTCCACTAATTTCCATAGGCTTGAGTGCTCAGTAATTTACTTGACAGAGTCTTTTCAATCCCTATGAACAAAACTTCCCACAATAAGAAATTTGCAGAGGAAACTCGTAGACAAGTTTAACCTCCTCTTGAATGCCAAACAAATAACTCATTAGGCCAAGCTGAAGAAAATATACGTTTTACTCCCAGGCTAATTATTTATTATTTTAATGGAATGATATATTTATCAACTTTGTGTATTATACAAAAATTAGCCTGAGAAATCTGAATTTCAACAACTGCCTGGTAAATGGGATTTGGCGTATGTGTGAAATAGGATAATGGGATTTTCAATCAGAATCTGTTGTGAAAGGAAGCATTTTTCCTAGCAAGATTTTTCAGGAGAGGCCTGGCAAAACTGCACACTCCATGCAGGGCTGGTCCCGGGTAACGACTCGCCTTTCCTTCCCGTTTCCGATTCCCTTTTTTATGGTCGGCAGAAGCTCAACCCCCCAGGCGGAGGTGGGACGATGCGCTCCTTATACTGCCCCTTTTCCCTGCACGTGTCCCCAGGGCCAGTGGGATCACCAAAGAAGCCAGCCTCGGAACAACATAAAACATGATTACTCTTCTGGTTTTCCCTAAATGCTCGCGGTAGCTGTCACTTTATCCTGTGTACACCACGTTCCATTACTGCCCAGCCTAATAAAGACTTCTGTCACAGCGATAGCTTTTCATCTTCAGAGCTCCTTTCTCCTCTCCTGATAAGGCTGCCAACTCCACTCTCTGTAAATGAGCTCATGCGAACACTTTATTTTCGGCTTGTGGAAACAAAAAGGGCCACTGCTCAGCTTCAGAGCTTGAGGGGGCGGTTTTCTATCTTCAAAGCAGGACCAAGGCGTTTGAAAGGGATTAAAATTAAACTGGTAAGCTTAGCTGGAAATAAGAAACTTGAAGCAGGGCTATTGCACTCACGAACCCTGCTTTTTCTTTAAAAAGAAGGGAATTTCTTTAAAGTCCCTTAAAATGGCCATTTTAAATCATTTTTTATTTGTGTATTCTTAAAGCTTTGGCTACTGCTTAGATAACAGGGCTAGCCAGTAACCCATATGGCTGCACACTGGCCGAGCACCTTGCCTACAGGACTGATGGTTGCCCCATTACGGTGCAGCCAGTTCAAGAAAATGAGCGGATCGCAGCTTCAGCTTCCCTTTCCAAACAGCCAATACATTTAATTTTTCTTGTTGTAATCAGTGGTGTATGTTTGCATCTGCATGGCCCAAAATGAGTTGGGCCGAATCTGATCTGACAGGTCTCAGTCAGTGCCATCCTAAGTATTGCATGAACACTGAATCTCCAGCATAGAGTTTGCCCCACAGGGAGACAAGAAGGAAACATTAACTTTTAAAAATATTTCCGGTGCTGTTATATTTACATATATCTTCTACTAGATAGATAGTTACTATATAATGCCTCTCCTAAACAAACCTGCTATGTTTTCAAAAGCTTACAAGAAATGTGTTCTCATCAGCAAAGTAAATTATTCACATATTTTAAAATACTTCCGCTTTCAGATCTGATATATTAAAAAGAGGTGGCTGGATGGGGAATGGAGTGAGCAGTGGCTCGGGACACAGAGATTCCGACAATATAACATTTAATTCAAAACTCACTCAAATAACATTTGCTGGTCTCTCACTTCATTCATATCAGGAAAGTACCGAAGTAGTAGTGTATCTTGTTTATTTCAAGATAAGGCCCAACCACTCCATGCATCTTCAATTAAACTTAAAACATAGTAACAACATAGTATTTGAGGTGTGGGTTTAAAGGAAAGCTGTTTGAGAGTGGCAGCTGGCCATTCTGTAAAACATCTTTTTAGATATAAAGGATCCTCTCCAGGTGCTCTCCTTATGGTACCATTCTTCAAGACACTGGAAATCTTCTAGTCTCTCCACCTCATTACTATTGTCATTACTATTGCAAATCTTGCCACTTTTAAAGTCAACAACATTGCAAAGGGAAGCCAAGCAATAACATTGCAAAGGGAAGCCAAGCAGCCCTTCCTGATGGGGAAGGATTCTTACATGAGTAAGTATGCAGTGCAGTCCTGACCTTTTAACACTGTGATAAGTCAGACACAGAAGTTGCCCAGAAACTGGAAATGACCATTGGATATATACACCAATATACACCAAGCTGGGCAGGGCTGAACACCAAAGAAAACATGAGAAGGAAGCTGTGCAGAGAATGGCTTCCTAGACCATAGAAATAGGAAAGGGGGTTACAGTTTGATCAGGTTCAAAGGAACCAAGTTGTGAAATAAGAGCCAGCTGCCAAGGCAGCTGTTAGGAAATGCCCCTAGCAAGAGGCAAAGCTTAACCTGGCACCACAGACACTCAGCTTGACAAGTGGCTCCTCCTCTGCACACCCAACTTGGCCAAGCGGTGCAGGGTCCACTGCATGTGTCACTGTGACCCAGTCTTTGCCACCTTTTTGCCTTGAAGTCCATCTTCACGCTCCTGGGTCCTGCCTGTCAAGCTATTTGATGTTCCCACGAGTATCAAATGAAGCAACTCCCAGAAACAGACTGTCTAGAAACAACTTTAAGATGTTTTTATGAGCTCCATCCATTTATGAGTATAATATGAAGTGCCACTGGTGGCGGGAGAGACCAAGACCCCACAAATATTTCCTACAGTTCTGAAGGAGTCACAGTTATAACCAAATCAAGCAGCAAAACTGAAAGGGACACAGAAACAACAAATCCCTCCTCAATCTGTATATTTTAAAATATAACTTGAAATGCGAGTGATCTTAGGAAGTTCTGTAAATATATCTTGAGAAAAAACTTCGGCATAGTGGAAAATGCAGCATATTTAGGACAATGCCATTCAATTCAAGAGTGTTTGCAGGATAGATTTAAGATTAGGTGCACAGAACAGCATCAGCTTTATCCTGCTTCTACTGCTTTCATCAGTTTCAAATACCTATTAACTTCAAAGGCACAGGACTTGGCTAGTGCTGTTTAGCAGGCCGTCCCTGCACTCTCCATAATACTAACATAATAAATTATATTATCAAGAATGGGGGCCTCTGGCCTCACGGGCCCACCCATCAATCTGTCCCTATTTGCTTGTAGGGCTGACAATGCAGGGTGGATACCAAAACCATTAGTCCTAACTAATTGCAGTTGACTAAGGGATGACAAGGGACTGATCTTAATCAAAGGGAGAGATTTGGGGACTTTCCCTTATTCCAGAAGAGAGTGCTTTCCCCTCTCCTAAAAGAGGCTCTTGTTTCATGTTGCACCAAAGAAATATAAAACAGCCCAAGAATATCTGTATCACCCAGCTGCCATTTTGGATTAAGCTGCAGACCAAGAACTCTTACTTGCCTGAGGTTGCTGGTATCACAGTGAGGCAAAACAAAATTGTAAATCAAGATTTGCTCTCAAAATAACCATCTTCCAAATACTATCTTGGATATTAAAAAGAAAAATCTGTTCTCTTTTGTTAATTTTGTTAGAAGGGAGGATGTAAAACCTCAACTTCAGCTTTTGGTGGTATGGTAATTAATTCTTTTCAAAAGAAAAGCGAAGAAGACTTCATGTGCTCTGTGGGGTCAAATTATTAAAAGAAAAATATCTGATGCGTAACCCAAGTCAATTTTACATACTCTATCTGTTATTCTATCACAGAAAGGTACACCACAAAAGGAAAGTAACAACAGCTCAGAAACAGCTCAGAAACATTCTAGGGAATTCTTCCTCCTAAGATGACATGTACTCTCACGTCCCTCTATCTTGTCAGACACGGAAGTTTAAAATCACCTACAAGGCAACATCTTCGTGGACAGGACACCTACAATTCCTGCTATTCATTTCCAGTTAAAGAACATTGAAACAGTCCTTTATGAGCATATGGACACTAAAGAAAAGCTAAAGAGGGTTACAGTTCCCCTTCAAAAATTTTGACCTAAGGCCACTGAGTGCTCTGTGCTAGGAAAACTCTAAAACACGCACAGGAACACTTCAAAGTAATAAAGTCTTCCCTATCAGAACAGAGCAGGCAGTTCTATCTGCTAAAAGAAAAATATTTTTTCTTTAAAGGGGAAATTAGCAGAAAGTAGACAACATTAAGGAAAAATGGAAAACATTTTGTAGCTAACTGCAAAAAGCTTAATTGGTAAATTTAGCTTGTTACCTGTCTAGTCCAATCCTTTCTGCCTTGGTTTGTTTTTATAAGAGATTTTGCTGGCTATCTTAATCACTCTGTATCACGCAGTACACTCCAGAGAATGAGCAAACAGACCCTCTCAAGGCTAGCAGCTAAATTTGGGTCAGACTGCAAAGCGGCTGAGCAGCCCGTGCTCACTGCCTCCCGCCGCTTTGTACCACTCCTCTACTGAAACACTCTCCACAGCGCTTCTCTGTCTCAAAAAATCAAACAGGCATTACTTGGAATAGCAAATATTAAAGCTTTAGGACAGGCGATTTGTTTGTAAAAATGTAACAGCATTTAAGAAACTCACTATCTAGACGCTGACTCTGTAGCATTTTAAATCAAGCCTATATTTAATATTTACTCTATAACTCTTACTTTAATATTGATAATTCTGAAATATCCCTCCCATGCACAGCTTCCTTTAAAAAATTACTGCACTTAGCTAGGAAAAAAACCTTCTGTTTTTTATCCCTCAACTGCTATAGTTCTCAAAGTCTTCCATATTTTCAGCTATTATCCCTTTCCTGCAAAGAGCCCACTTAATAACGTTCACTCTAACAACCTCATTTATTTTCCAGAAAATTAACTCAGTTTCAACCCTGATTAATGATTTCATCTAAATGAATCAAATTAAAAATTGAAAATTATATTTCAAAAGCCAAAGAAAAAAAAATTGACCATTTCCACTTAACAAATGATCCTTTCAAATATTAAAAGATGACCATGAAGAGTGCGTGACAGTAATGAAATCTAACTGGGGCCTACTGCTTATCTGGAGTTCATGAAAGGGGAGAAGAGAAAAAAAAGGCCCTTCTGCATTGTTAACACTCAAGTCTCTTGGGATACCAAACTGACTTCCACTTAGTCTTTGCCTGTAATCAGCACACCAAAATAATTCGAGAATTTCAACGTTAATTAAACCTGTAGGGTTGGAGATGCACCAACACTGAAGAGCGATTAGGAAAGCACACGGTACCAATAACCGCATCTGTTAACAAATCCTGATGTGGAAAAGAAAAATGTAACCTTTCCAAAGCTGCTGCTGCCTAGTTATAGGCTGTCTACTGGGGAAAAGAAATGTCTTGGCTTATTTAAAAAAATATATCAGCAATAATTGAAGAAAAACCGCTAATACAGGTCATCACTTATACTGTCTTGTAAGAGAAAGAGAGCTGCAGGCCACAAAGCACTTAATTTCCTTATAATTAAATAAAAAGTCTTATTTTTCCTTCTTTTCACTCACCAGAAAATATTTTTTTATTTTGTTCTCACAAAAATTTTCCTTGAAAATGTATTTTTTCTGCAGAGCTTCCAGGTTATGTTTAATCAATTAATAAAATCCATTAATAAAAAGTAGCCACATTTATACTGATGAATAGCAATGCAATTTGCTTAAAAAAAAAGATTCCCTAACAGAAAGGTATTTCATAATTACAAATGTTAAATAAATAAACAACTGTTAATTGCAAGCTCTGAGAACAGTTCAGTGAAAAACTGTAACACAAATCCTGGAATTGGCCCAAAGCATAGAGACCAATATCACAGAACCCAGAATGGTTAAGTTTGGAAGGGGCCTCTAGAGATCACCTAGTCCAACCCCCTGCTCCAGCAGGCACACCCAGAGCACGGGGCATGCAGGCAGGTTTGGGAGATCTCCAGAGAAGGAGACTCCACAGCCTCTCTGGGCAGCCTGTGCCAGGGCTCTGTCATCCTCACAGGAAAGAAGTTGCTCCTCATATGGAGATGGAACTTCCTGTGTTTCAACATGTACCCATTACCCCTTGTCCTGTCACCAGCCACCACAGAGAAGAGTTTGGCCCATCCTCCCTACGTTCTCCCCTCAGGTACTTATACATATTGATAGGCCCCCTCTCAATCTTCTCTTCTCCAGGCTAAACAGGCCCAGCTCGCTCAGTCCTTCTGAATACAAGATTCAGTATCATTCTACTTAGCCATGACAGGGAAGATGCTAGAGAGGTTTCTGCCTCGCGGTTTGGTTTTGCTGAAGGTGCATTGCTTGCAGCAAGGCTGCTTCACAGCCATCTCTGCAACAGCATGGAAGTGGACGGTAGAGCAAGGGAGTTAATATGTTTCTCTGAGCATCAACTGATGAAGCCTCAGTGTGTATTTATTTGACTGAGCCTTTTGTTCTTCTGACCTTCAGGGAAGGACTGTCCCATCCCAATGCTCTGAATCAGGAAGAACTCCAGCAGCAAAGCCAAAGACATAGGTGCTTCTGAAAGTTTAAGCATTACCCACTGGGATGGGCAAAAACTGAAAAAATATCCTTTTTCTTCTCTGAACCCCTTCTGAATCCAGGTTTCCAATTCTTATAAAGACACTACATTAACATGGAGTACAACGTGTCCCTCTAATACAAAGACCTATTTTAAAGGGCTAACAAACGAGCTGAAAATAGACCTACACAGTACAGTCATTTCAAAGTTAAATATTTACACCAGCGAAACTTTAGAGCGCTTCTCCTAGAAACTCTAGAGTTTTCCTGTTAGTTCTCTTTTGCAAATACCACAGAAATTGTGGTGGAAAACAGACTAAGGACTGAATGTATTTATTACACACAATTACAAACCCTGGAAGAGACTGTGGATCTAGGAAACAGTGGCCTTCCATGGTGACCGCAGAGGATTTCAGCGCGGCAGAACCAGCCAGGTTTTGCTGAACACAAGAGGCAGACAAGCCGGTAGGACGCAAGTGCATATTTGTCCTGCCGAACATGTATACATGCACCTATTTATATAAATATATGTTTATATGTAGGCAGAGGAATGGCAACCTCCCCCTCAGGTCAGAGTAAGGTATTCTCTCCCCGGTCCATGCAAACTCTCAGTGCAAATCCCTGCTCATCATTGTACACTAGAGGTATTATCCATGCATGTAGGTAAAGTTACTTCTACAAAATGAACACACTTTCTTTTAAGCGTCATGGCAACACCTTGAACAAACATTTTGTCTACTGCCTATCACAAAAGTATACGCACACTGTTTTATTGGCAGCCTAAACATCACCAAAGTCTGGTTTACAACCTATATAAAAAAAGCCTCTTTCTTCCTCACAGTTTTTTAAACTGTCATATTCTTCACCACTTTTCTTCTTATGTCTATCTTCGGTTGCATAAAGCTTAACTCTTTTATTAGGGCCCCCCTTAATGCCATGAGCAGGTGTGCCTGCCTGCCATGTTAGCCATATATTTGATGTTCACTATATCAGAAAAAATAAAGCCCTTACAAATTGATTCTAATTAACTGGAATTAGAATTGGACACTATGGAAATAATCCACGATACAGACCAAAAAATCATGCAGTAACCACTAAGTGTTTTACTTTAAAACAAGGGTAAAAAAACCTACAGTGCCACATAACACCTTTAATTTTAAAAGACCCAACAAAAGGATTTTTTACATTTTTGTTTTCTCCTACAAATCAGTACTTCACATGCCTGCTGTCCTCCACGATCTGTATTATGGGCACTGCCTCTAAAGTGGATGACTACACAGCATTTCTTTCAGAAGCCAATAAATTGTCATTCTGGGAACCACGCAGGCCAACTGCCGCCTGCTGAACAAAAAAAAAAAGCGGATTTAAGCCTGCGCATAAAGTTAAAAACAGGCTTGAATTTGCAGGGATTTTTGCTGAATCTCAGTTGCATAGATTGCTGTGATACCTTTGTTATCAAGAACTCTGCTACTAGCAGTCAAGGAGACAACATATCGAATGCTTAATCGCATCTGTTTTTCACACAGCAGAATGAAACATTAGCCTGCTCCAAAACCTGCACAGACACAGTGTACTGCAATACCAGCAGAAAGAAGTAAATCTGAGATTTTTCTTTGTGTATTTTTGGTTTCGAGTATTTTAGGGATCTTTTCAAGGAGGCTTTGTTTTGGCTTGGTAATGTTTTTTGATTTTTTTGCAGTATTTGCTTTAGGAAATGTATTTATATAGTTTCAAGTAGTAAATTGCCCTTTATGTAGTCACCACTCAAATGGCAGATCAGATAAAACTTTCTCTGATGGCTCAGACAAAACAAACTAATGGAAGCCAGTTTAAGAAAAAGTCCACATAGTTATATAATAGAAGAAGTTTTAGGAAATAAACAAAGAATGTTTGAAAAATCTACAAACTTTCTATTTTGAAGAATTATGTCCAATCAATAATCTATCAACCAAGAAATAAAACCTATAAACTGAATAAAATCAATGAATAAAATCCAATTTTTGTATTAACCATACAAAAAACAGGTAATATTTTAGGAGAAGGAAAAAAGAGGAAGCTATGTACTACAAAAGCTTGATTAAAAAAAATACATAGGTTATGAGTAAATAAACACTATTGAAATGCTGCATATATTGTATACACATCTGTATTATGTGTGTACTATTTACAGAGACACATTATCTTAAAGGGCTAACAAACTTGGGAAATATATAGATATATGGGAAATACCATATATAAGTTTATAGTCACTGAATAATATATTCTCATTACAAATGACATTGACAGTCATTAGCCTCTCTAAAATCCCATCTCTATACACTAACATGTGAGGTTTTATTGAAAATGCTTCATATCACTTTTTTAAATGGACAAAATGCATTTTTATCAAGACATTCTTGGTAATAGCTGAAAACTTAGAAAAAAAATCAGCTTGAGGTATGTTTTGGGAGCATCGACATTTCAAGAAAATAAAACGGTGAAGGAATAAACAAAAACCTCTGTTTCACCCCCAGAAGGTGAGCGCAGCGTGACATTCCTGAAGTGCTAAAACAGAAACCCCGAAGTTGTCGCTGTGTAATACCATGCAAGTTGATTCTCGTTTTTTCGGCTTTCCTTGATGTTTCCAGACAGAGGCCTTAAGTTAGGAATAAGACGAGATATAAAGCACCTGAAAGCAAATTCACATTAGTAGTATAGAACAAATCAGAGGGTAGCAATAAATGTCAGTGCGGCAGCAGCGAAGGCAAGCCACCGCTTTTTCCCCTAGTTCAAGTGAAATACCTCGCCGTTATCTTTGCGCCTGCAGAGCCTCCCTATTGTAGATTCAATAATACAAGAGGCTTCTTATCAGCAGCCAGGGTGACTGATTGGAGCTGTGATATGTTTAGACAATGCACTGTATTTAACTGAATTTACAGATGCCCCAACTCAGGCCAGAGTAGTAAACGCCAGAGACTAATAGGAAATTAAACATGTACAAAGGACTAACTCCATTTGCTCTCACCCACTGTAATGTGTTTAGTTAACTTACTCATAGTCACACTTTATCTTTTTCTCCATGGATTCGCTGGGATATGTTTCAAATTGGTCAAAGATTAAATCTTCCTTTCAATTTTTTTTTCACTATTTTATTACTGCTTTTCCTTATTATTTGCCCCTCTTTCTCTTGCACAGATAAGCTAAACAAGATGACCCCAGGTAGACTCTCCCAGCCCAATTATCAGATAGTCAGGATGCAGAGCAAGGGTATAGAAGACTCCATAATATTAATATTAATATAACATGAGAGGGACAAAATCAGTCATTTATCTGAAAGAAATGGTGTATTTAGCTCATTTGAAATTTAAATGTGAATTTTAATGTACCTGCTAAGTAACAAAAAAAGAGTGAGCGAGACAGAGAGTGTACGGAGAACACATGTGCCTACCTGGTGTAGGCAGGTCACTAAGGGTAGGGTTTAAACAGATAGTTATTTCATATGTTCATTAATGAAAACACCATCAAGACAGTGCATACTGAATCAGCTTCTCAGGGAAGCAGAGGCTTTCTACATCTTCGGACTCCTCATCCCCATTATAGAAAGAAACAATTTACTGTTAGATAAATTCCAGGATTTATCTGTGCATCTACTGGGGATTCTTGAAGAAAAAAAAATCCAAATGAAATTCCTCATTAATATCTCAACCAGAGTGAAGCTGTATTGCACTTACTAAACTAAAGATGTTTTATTAATATACATATAGTGAGAAGTATTGAAAACAAAACAGTCTCACAGCCAGAAACACACACTTCCCACATAAACAGTAAATCTATTTTGCTCTAAAACCAAAAATTCTTAAAAATGAATTCTAAAATCTCATATCTAAGAAAGAAAAACAGAGAACACAACAGGTTTCCAAGCATAGATAAGGACTGAAAAACGGCACTAGCAGGTCTTTTCTGAGCTACTACCTGACCTCAGCACATTTTGGGCCAAAACTTGCAGTCAAATAGTCTAGCAGATTCAGGACCCTTCCAGGAAAAATGACTGGAATTACAGTCTACATGGATGGTGAATAAAAAAAAAAAAAAAGGTGAAGTATGTCCTACCAGCTTTGCAGAGAATTAAAGATGGTTTGGGCAAAACATTCACACACTCTCCAAATACTATCTGCACAAATAACTTAATTGTCGGATTTCTCATCTTGAAAGAAATCAGTTACTAGGTCTCCGATGGAAACAACACATCAGAACGACAGATTTTCTGTTTGATCAAATAAGGCAAAGCCTAGGTTTATAATTTGTAAGAGTAACTACAAAAATAAACTTCTAGGCTCTATTTTTATTGGATATGGTTAAAAAAAAAGAACATGATATTTTATACTTGGCTTTAGTTAACTTTTACTGGTCCTCTCCAGATCTCTTTTCTATTTCCAGGCCTCAGTGCATATCCATTTTCCATGTGGAAATTAATTAATAAAATGAGATTTTTCTAACAGTTTTCTCCAGTACAATACTTGCCATTGTCGAGCCCATCTTTTAAACAACAAATTCTTACTGATTTTTCCTACTAGAAGCCAGTTTCTTCAGTTACTGGGTAACACTTCAGTAAAGTGAAGACTAATAGAATGGTTATTACCTAGTAAAAAGTCCTCAAAGGAAGCCTTTTTTCAACCAGTGGGCAGTATTATAAATGTTACTTCTCTTATTAAGATCTGATTGGCATTTGCATTACAAGACACAGACAAATCTTTGACCAATCTCCAATTAGTATCACTGATGAAATATTTATTCTTTTAATTTGAAACTGGAAACTCAGTGGAGCTGCGTTTGCATCTTTTATCAACTTAAATAATATCTTGCTTTATTGCTTTTGTCTTAAAAGTAGACATGCTGAAAAATTATTTGTACCTATAATAAATTTCTGGTTCCCAATGATCTATATAGTTCTAGTAAATATTTAATATTGCCATTTAGATCATGGAGACTTTCTGAATGTAATTTACAATATTCTGCGACAGACATATGTGTGCATATGTATATGTGCATATTACAAGCCATTAAGGAAACGATTAGCAAAGTTGAGAGTTCCTGTAATTTTTCAGCTGTAAAACAGTTGACCTCATATACAGAACTGAAATAACAGAGCCACTGAATCCTGCCCTCCCTAGCAGTGAGCACCCGCAGAAGTAACAGGCTGGTTTACATGGATCTGCCGGGTGTGCACCCCAAGTGCCAACACACACCGCGGGACAAACCATGTTTCCCAATACAGTATAACACAGCCCCGAAACACCAACAGCCACAACTCTTGAGCGTGCTATGAAAAGTCAGCACGAGGTCGGTGTGCGTGTGCGCACAGAGAATTCAACGTGCGAGGGCCTCACCTCAGCTCAGTGTCCAGGAAGTGGCACTGAAAAAGGCTATAAATGGACAGGAGCTACGTAACTCAAGCTGCAAAATATATAAAGAAACACTAAGATGGAAATTCTAAATATCAAGCATCTATGTATTTCCACTATATCAGGATAATATGGCTAGAATCGTTATAATATTTGCTTTTTGCAATGGAGAATTTTTAGTGAGAGCAGTGCAGATTTGACACATAAAAATGGAGGGTATATTTGAATGGAAGGTAACATACTCAGGCAATGATTAAAAAAACCCTACCAACAGAGGGCAAATTAATGGGCCAGTGAAAGCCTGTAAGTAGCCAGAGATGATTTTGAATGGTATTCTCTCTACTCATTAGTTACTGTACTTTGCACGAATGTATCATGTGTTGTATGCTATTTGTGTCTTTGCCTTCACTTTCATTACACTACTTACGCTAAGTAGATACAAGGATGTTATCAGGAGGGAGTTATCTGTGCTTGTTGTATGCTCTGGAGTTTTAAGAGAGGACCGTATTGATAGCAGCATGGTGTGGTTTATATTTGTACTTATCTGTCTGACTGCAGTGTAATTGAGTTCAAAATTCCAATAAAAAAGCTATTCTAAAAATGCCCAAAATATGAAGAGGGGAAAGGTTGTATGAAGGGAGTACAAAACTAGGCTGACATCAGCTTTCATAAAGTTAGAATTAAAAAGGCTGACTTACTTACTGAAAATATCTTTCAGGATACTAATGGTTCTTAGAGGTTCAGCCTGTACTCAGTGGCTCAGTGACAGTGTTACCTGTTACTGCTGTGGAATTAAAAATTGTTTATCAGTACTTAGAACTGAAGGGCTTCATTCTCAGCTCAGTTACGAATTGAGCAATTCCACATTTACAGCAGCATTGCTATGACTAGAATTCGTGAAATCTTTATAAGTAAAAAGTTGACCAAACTCGCAAAATAATTTTATTTTAGCTAGGTTTAGTATAGAAGTGAGATTGGCAGCTTTCACTAGTTTTGACTGCATTTATTTAAATACATTTGAATAAGCCTTTCTGGGACTAACTAGATGACAGTTCAGTGTGGGTCTCTGACATTTATTACTATTTGTTATCATTACTTACATTCAATTAAAGATAACGGTCAAGGTGCACCAAAGCCATCATAGGTTACATGTGTCTATAAAGCATTTACTTCGTTATTGCAACTAAAAAACCTATGGTAACAGTTAAAACATTAAGACAGCAGTTTGAAAACATCAAAACTCTTCTATCAATTCTTCTCTATAGTGCATGAAGCAGGAATAGGTATGTGGCAACTAAGAACAGTTTTCATGCCCTTAAAGGCTGTATCATAAAGCATTTATATTGAGTTGGGTGGGTTAAAGCTGTTTGTACGAACAACTTTAAACAAACAAATCCATTAATGCGGATCCTTAACTTTGCAAAACCATGTTCTTTCCTGCATCGTTTTACTAGCCTGTCCACATACTATTCTAGATGCATTTTTGAAAAGGGAAGAGATACGACAAGTTGTATTATTTGCAGGCGCGGATGTCCTCCTGTTCTGTGTGCTTTGTTAGCAGTCCTTAGCGCTGGCATTCCGGCAGAGCACCGCTGATGGCTCCCGGCGGATCCCTGCCACCCCAGCTTGGCACGGCCGCCCCTGCTCCCAAGCTGCCTCGTGAGCTCCGGCCCCGGGTCACCGGGGCAGTCCCAGAGCTACTTTTATGGGATAAGAATAACCTTTTATCTGATCTGTCCCTTCTTTTTTTCCCCCAGGAAGGTGTGCTTGTGGGTTTTTTTTTTTTTTTTTTGACGAGCTAGTGCTCCTGAAGCTGCCAGGACCATAAGGTGGATCTTTGCTGAGAGAGAGCCCCGTTCCAGGGCCAAAGCAGCTCCACAATTATTTATTGTTTTGTCAAGCTGACATTTTCAGAAGGAATGAAAGCAAAAGAAGGACAAGGGCAATTTTTCACTATTTACATTCCAGCACAAGCTGAAAGGAATTTTACATGATAAAGCATACAGACTTCTCTAGTCTCAAACAGAATCCTTTGCCAAGTAACAAAATCCTGCTACAAATAGAGAGATGGAAAGTCTTCTCCAATAAAAAGTTGTAAGATTGTTTGAAAAATAAAAGATGCTCAGTCACCCAAAAAGTGGGACTTCTTCCAAGCTCTAGTTCGTGTTAAGTTCACTGCTTTTTAAGAGGTCAAAGCGTTTTGCTGCATTTGTTTCTAGCAAGGAAATTCCCTAGTTTTGCTATCTGACTAAAAAAAAAGTTCTTGCAGCAAGAAAGACACTCAGCAATCTCACTGGGCACTTCACATTCCCAATCCCAGTGAGCAAAATGATATTTCAGAGAGGTTATGCAAGTCTTCCGGTTTGTATGAATTTGGGGCACAGTTTACGAGGTTCTGATTTTTATACTGTTGATGTGGAACTTGATCCTAAAAGAATTACTTACAGCTAAGGTCAGGGAGAGAACATGGTGCATTTCAAGGTAAAGTTTCAGCCAAGGGGTGAGCTTTCTGCTGCAGTGTTTCTTCAGGAGAGCTGAAAACTGCAACACTGCAAGACCCAGGTTGGCTTGACAGGGAACTATTATAACTGGATAATGTCTAAAGAACTTCAGCTGAATGAAGTACCTCAGGAGAGAGACCATCTGCAATGGCTAAGAAAATAAATGCCTGAAAAAGAGGATTGGGAGAAGAGACTGAAATGCAGAGTGCAGTGAGGAGAGAGTGTGGAAATCATAAGTTTTTGCTCTGTAGCTGCTTAGTAGGAAAACACAACGATGGAAAAGATTTGGGCCAGCTTTCAGCCCACTGACTTTCAAATCAGTTCACCCTGCCAATTTCCACGGTATAAGATTTCAAATAGCAAAGCCAAAAGCAGGGTTTGCACTAACAACTATATCTGATGTTCAAATAATATCCAGTTTATGACCTTGCACAAAACTTCCAAGAGCACTAAGAAAGGTTAGGTGCCATTCTCCTTGCTCTTAGCTTCTTCTATTCATTCACAGTCAACAAGATACAACAAAATACCAGCCCAGACTATTGCTAAGAGCACACAGAATTACCCAGAGTTACTCCCAAAGCTTTTTTTTTTCTCTCCCACACTCTGTAAATAAAGTGATTTAAGGTTCTCCAGAGTTTTAAAGACATTTAAGTTATTTAAGGGTCAAAGTTGACTTTTCAAACTTGAATAATTAATGCATTATTAATCAATAACCTCCTTCACTTACGGTTAGCGTTTTTTTTAAAACTTACACTGTTCCATATCAATTTACAAAAAGAGCAACTTCTTGCTTTACTACTACAGTGAAATATCACTTACAAGGCTTTTCAGGCCCATGTTGTCTATGTTGCACTAAATGTGAAAACTGTCTCCCTGATTCTGGTCCACGCTTTACGAAAAAACACACCGTTTGCAGATCAAAGGGAGGCGATTTACGCTTTCATCCCAGCTGACGGACGATTAAATTAAAACAGATCAGCAGTACAGTGCATGGGCAGGTGGCTTTAGCTGCCACTGTCGGCCTCAGAGCGATTAAATTGCGGTGGAGATGGAGGGCCTTCCGCTCTCATTCCCGCACTTACAGATCAAACGGTGACAAATGAGATGTTACTGCTCTTGTAAAGCAAGGCTACAATCTGTCAAAATCCAACATAATTTGTGACTCTACGTGACATCCTCTTTCTCTTTTTTTTGACATTTGAATATAGTGATTGTACCAGAGTCAAGTCCATTTAAGTGAATATAGTCAATTCTATCTAAAGGAATATAGCCTGTTAGCTCCAGCATGGTAGCTGAATATATATCTGGTTAGTACTCCAGCGACCCTTTGTGTTAAGTGCATACCATTAACAATGAATTCTGATTTTTCCAAGTTATATAATTTGATATCTTGACAGCTCAGACACTTAAAGCACCACTATTTGTTTTAAATGGCTTTATTTTATTGTTTAAATGTCAGTATCAAAATAAAGTAATGCATACACTCTTGTCAGTTCCAGTGCAGTGCGAAGTGTTCCTATGAGTAAAAAGAAAAAAAAAGGCCTTGAGAGAGTTTGCTCCAAAGATGGACAAAAAGTCAATTATGTCTTTTAGTTGCATCCTTAAATGACTTGCAGAATTTTACCTTTTTTTTGTTTAAAGGGTGAGCTTATCAAGGTACCGAAGAAGAAAGCACAACAGGACTGCTGCATCTGACTTTAAAGTCACACTAATAATCAAAACCTTGTAAGTAAACATAAATCAGAAAGTAACTGCATTTGTACTACTGCCATTAATTGGCATAGTATCACTCAGAAGCTGAGAAGTACGAGCGCCACTCCAAATTGCAAACTAACAGTCTTCTTGTATGCCAGTGACAATCTGATTTGGATAATACTTGCAAGAACTGAATAAACCAGTGGGTTTTTTTTTTTTGTTTTACAAGAAACACCACAGTGAGAACAGTTTTAGATTTTGACCAATCTATTTCCAGTAAGTCCAGGGTTAAAAAGTTGTTCTTGACTGCAACCAAGAATTTACAGCATTTATTGTTCTCTTAACATTTTAAGGTGGGTAGTTTAGCTATCTGCCTCAAAGCAGTCAAAGATCTGATGCAGGGGCTCTTTATATTTTCTGCTGACCATTGATCTTAGGACTAGGTAACTATACCCTCTGGGGAATTAAGTTAGAAACAGCTTTATTTACAAAGAATGAAGATGCATATAAAATCTCTCAAGTGAAAATCTTATGGGAAAACAAATATGGTTCACTGAGAAAGTACTTATACTTAAAGACATACACAGCACACTCAATTCATATCCTTCTGCCAAAATCTGAAACCAAACTTCTGCCCTCCTCGCACGCTTAGCATATAGCCCTGTAAACCGGAAGCAAGGGCAAATGTGCCAATAAATAGAGCAAGCGGCTCTGCTGCATTCCTCCAAGCTGCTGCTGATAATCGACTGCAGAAAAACCCGGCTGGCCCCATATTTGGCGAATTATATATACCAATCTTTGCTTATCGCGATGACCCTTGTGGTCTGGTTAGGCTTCAAGGCCTGTCAACACCCTGTTGTTACCCATTTATAAAACGGAGGAGGCGGCCCGCGCGCCGCCCACCCCCTCCCAACCTTGCCTATGAAAGGCAGCGTCGGGGCAGCCGTGGGGCTGTGGGGCGCGTGGCGCACGCGCTTCACGTACGCGGCCACATTGCGCCTGGGTCACGGTGCCTGCTAGGGCCGGGGCGCTGCCGCGGGGCCCACGATGGAGTTCACCTACCCCGAGGTGTGCAACGGGCACCCTGCACGTGGGAACCTGTGCTACACCGTGCCGAAGGCGAGGGCACGGGTATGAAGTCACCAGTACAAGTTACTCCTGCAATTTCTTGGCACGAGAATCTCCAGTTTCTTTCAAACCGCAAGATTGCCGGGATGGAGACTGGGGCACAACCGTGGAGCTCCCAACTTGGAAAAACAATAATCCACTTCTGCACTGTTGGTACATAAAGCTGTATTAGGAATCATGTATTGGTTTGGAGTGAGCTCCCCTGTGGCTCGCAATGGCCAGCTGTCGTGTTTAGAGGAGATGGCCCCGTTTTGATGAGTTCTGCCCGTCTCCCGTTTTTGCAAAGGCTTTTCTGGTTTTATAGACCGTCACAAACCACAGGGCTCTTCGCATTCCCTCCGCTTCTCTTCCCTCATCTCTCTGCTTCTGATGTAGATCCCACACTAGTCACAGGGCATGTAGGGTCGGCTTTCACCCTTGACTGTAAGCATGATAGGAGGGAAAGGAAAGGTGGCGGGGACATTTTTAACTTTAAAATATTTCCTATTCCTCTAAGATGAGAATAAATTGTCCTCACATGACTAGGTGGGATAAAGATAAACTGTTCTCCATCCCTTAGGAATCCTCTGCCACCTCAGGGTTTCGTTTCCACTTCCCTAAATACAACTCTGTATTGCTTCCCACGAATAACACTTTTAATAATTCAAAATATATTCCGTTTGGTTTCTTTTTTCCTCACTGCTTATTACGTTCTTCTAGCAGCTCCTTCAGATTCAGCACCCAACCCGTTTCTACTGTCTCATTAATGGGACCAGCTACAAGTCATATATTTCTATTTGGCTTCTCAGGCAACAAAATGGAAGCACATGTGTGGGTAATGCTAACACAAGCCAGGGCCTCCTAGGAATAGAGTGAGAACACAGTGCCTTTGATTTATAAATAGATACCACTATTTATAATGCATAAACAAAATGTTTCATGATTTGTAACACTAAGCCCAGGCAGTTATATTGTTAAAAAAAAAATCCAAATGCCTGCTGTCTACCGAAATAGAAACACTTACACAAGCATCATGAGGGCACTGGCTGGTATTATATGAACTCCTGCCAATTAAATGAGGCACTTGCTAATTACTGCCCCATATCTTTATGGACCGAAGGGGTGAAACAGTGCCATGTGAGGCAAGATGGTATCATGTAGCAGAGTGTACCAAATCCAGGTTAGATTTAATGTTCAGAGGTGATCACATACTGTATTACTCATGTCCAGCAAAAACATTTTGATTACAGGAATGCTAAGCTCCTGGTCTTAACCACAGCCAGCACTTGTTGCTACTGAAAGATTAATGCTATCTCTCTATTTAAGTTATTCTCATATATGGCCAAAATTAGGCTGCAAAGAGTCCAATGGTCTTGGAGTGAAATTGTTTTTAGCAACAGTTTGTAAATGCATTGCTTGGACAAACCATCTTGGTGGCAGCGACACTGTGAATATACAGGCACAAGTAAGAATTCCTGTCACAAGCAGTAGCTTAACTGGTGCCTCATATATGAGAGTAGAAGTATTTCAGAAGAGGATAAAACACCGGTTTCTTAACTTCTGCTGGGCAAGGTGAAACATTTTAATATTAAATAGATGTGGGGTAATGAAAGAGGGACACTAATTTAAGGAGATTAGATTTAGAAAATTCAAGTTTTGCTTTTAGATATAGTTAAAACCAAACAATGCTATTTGTGTCATTAGTTGTATAACTAACACCTCCTACCTCTTCCCACTGAAATACCTGCATTTATCACATATTTTGGTAAGTAACCTGCTAGCTTGCTGCTTGCTCTTCCCTGCTGTGGCCTGAATAAAGACACATCTATTTCATTTCAAGTTCTCTTGTTGGTGGGCTAACCTATGCTCTCTCATGCTAAGCTCAACAGAAAATAAACATCCCCAAATGTCACAGTCTGTGTGAAAATGCTACTACTCGTATTTGAGCAAAACTACAGAGTAGCTAAAATAAAGTAAAAGAAAAAAAAATGACAATAACTGACAATATTTCCATTTCATTTACCAGATCTAGCCACAGCAATCAAACGGATATTTTAGCATGGCTGCAATCAATTATGGATCAGGCCTAATACATAACTGGATCTGCACAGAACATCAGTGCTGCTGTTAATGGCATTGATAATTTACTGTAGTGTTTTTAATAAAACACTTTTAATAAAAGCTCACATTGTTAAAACATGATACAGAAATTAATGCACATATTATATTGCACCACAAAATAATTCATGTGTACAATTATTGCTGCACAAGAGACAATAGTCATTGAAGTTTGAAGGCAAAGTCTAAGTATTATAATAATAATTAAAAAAAAGATGACCTACGGTTGTGCTCTTGCTATTAATCCATCACATAATACTAAATCTGAGCTTGCACTTAATGTAGAAATAAAATTAAACATCATCTGAAATCAGTCATTGAGATTTTGTTTTTCCCTTTACATTGACAGTAGAATAGATGAAGTAGATGACACTTATGAAAAATCTAGTTTAACAACTTGGGCTCTGCACACTTTCACAGCTCTTTTATTTCTGCAAAATGGTTTTCTAAATGGAGGCCCCTCCATTGCCTAATGAAATAACTGGAAGGAGTTTATTTGTCAGAAATATTTGATTTTTAATTCCTCTTTCATTGCTCAGATATAACTGTAAGTGTGCTAATAAATATTTACCTCAAAATGCTTTTTTGAACACTGCTCTTTTACCACAGATTGTTTCTTTTAGAACAAGTCACCTCGTATTTAAGAGATGTCTTGTGTAGTACATATTAGCTTTGCAGTTTAAAGCTAACTCCCTCCTCCTGACAAGCAAATCAGGAAAAGGACCATCAAAAAACAAAATATATGCAGTCACATGCATGGAAACCCACAAGACTACTATAAAATAGAGTGTGTGATGATGCACTTTTACAAAAGATCTTTCCAAATTTCATGGTTTGCAATTTGTTACGGTGATCTCATGAGAACACTCTGCCTGGTCAACTTCCAAGTTTTCGATCTTTCTCTCTCTTTTTTATTTTTTATTTTCTTAATATAATTTTTTACTATTGGCTAAAACTCTTTTTTTTTTCCCCACGCACAAAGAAAGTAACTACAACACAAACAAATCTTTCCTCAGAAGCGGATAGAAATGTAATTAATCACAGAAAGACATCCTTAACAAGTCAACAGCACGTTATCTATGTAAATCTAAATCAGTCCTGATGCTCCGTGCAGAAACTGGAATAAGACCACTTCACCTTTTCATGGTAACTTCAGAAAGGGGTATTGTCTGGCACTAGTAAGTATGGAAAGGACAAAAGACTGAGTTTTTCCTGTACTCCCCATTTGCCTTTTTGATAGTTTATAAGAACATATTCCCCAACATCACAGAGAGACTATGTGATGAAGCACCCATGTCTTCCCTAACACACTGTAGCAAATGCATACCTTTGGACAGGGCTAAATCCAGCTTATTTAAGCAGTTATGACTAAATTGACAACTTTGTTCTCCAAGCTGAGGACAAGACCCAATTTCGTTTTACTGAAGCTCATTTGCTCTTTCTCAAGGCTCGCTCTGACAGTGCCATCTGCAACTTACTTTATCACAGAGCAGACAATGGGTAAAACCGCCCAGTTCTGCAATAAACACTTCAAAATAATAACGTTAAAGTGACTAACTGGTTATTGCCCTGTTGTTCTTTATATAAAGAATTGTCTCATTTCTCTGCTCTTCTCTCAATACAGACAAATGCTCTTCCGTGCCAAACGAGCAACAGCGGAGAGCACTGAGGAGAATCCATGCCCTTTCTGCACGTTGCCCTCTCCCAGAGCCAGCCGTTCCTGCCAGGCCAAGCCTGCTTCAGCCCATGACCTTGGGGCGATCTTCACCCGGGCCTCGGTGACCCGCTAGCAGAGCCTCCCTCTCGGGGACTTTGGCCCTCTGCGTGCACCAAAACTGTGAAACACAGAAGGGTAAAACTAAGATTAAAATGACTCTCCTTCAGACATGCTGAGCATGGACACCTGTATTTCAGTAACGTGAGAAGACGGGTCCACGGGCCCTCACAGGCTCTGACTGGCGCTGAACTAGCACAGACAACCCTGAGCACGAGAGAAGGTGACGAGGAGGATCAGTATGAGGAGAGTTCTCTCTCACATTCATACTCACTTTTGTAACACACAGACTATGCTATTTGAATGCAGCTTCTTTATTTAGGAGATACTTATTTTTACAAGCACTTGGAGAGCTTTCCAGCACAGCTCGTGTGGAGATCCTGTCCCAATATGCCCTCTGGAGGTTTTGGGTGTCTGGTCCACACCAGGAACAAGGAAGAGGGAAGCACAGATATAAGAAAATCGTAATCTTTCTGGACTCTAATCCATGGTCTCACAACTAGGCATCAGCTCAGACCAGCTGAGACACAGCAGCGTTATAGTTTTAGGAAGGTTGATGTTTATCAGCCACTGGCCTTTCTGAGAAAATGGATATTCATTCTATATGTAATATATTTTTATATATAATATTGTAATTCAATACGTGTGTGCAGAAATTCATACAAAAATTCACAAAGAAATATCTGTTGATGGACAAAACCAATCCAGGGAAGGGAAAGGAACATTGTAATGCAAAAAGTTCAGGTTTCTACTCTGCTAAAGCAAGTACATGACTACAATTGTTAATACCTGCTATTTTTATAGCAATAGCAAATCCCAAACTATTCCATAAATCAAACACATCTTGCAGAAAGACAGTAACTATGAGGAGAAATCCAGCAGTTTTTGATAGCTCGTAACAATGTTGTGCAGTAGTTAAGGACAGGAAATAATATTTTGCACCATCAAAATTAAGATTTCATAAGAATCTTCTACAAAGGAAAAACCTAATCCTGAGCTGCCATATTACACCAAAGAGTGGGATTGGGGTCCTTTCTTGGCAGGGGAGACCCCTTAACAGCAGAAGGATCTACTCTCAAAAAAGAAAATATCATTTCCATATGTATTCTGTGGGAAGCCTATCTGTTACAATTTAAAGAACACAGCTTCAGATACACTGAAATATTCAGAAAGAACTATGGAACTGAACAACTTTCAAATTCATTTATCAAAGTTCCTACGGTTCTGCGTTCAAAGGAGGCAAAGCAATCAATATTAAACAAATAAAGTTCACCTGCATCTATCTAAAGGATTTTATTAAATACAAAGCTGAGGGTGAAATACTGCAATAAGTTAATGCCTGAGGCTTTCATCTCTGGAGACCTGGGTTCAAAGCCTTGCTCAGACAACAAAGAACCGCATTTACAGATGTCAGCACGCCCAGTTTGATAGCCGGTTCCCTGAAATACTGACCACATCTTTCTTTACGCTTGCAAAATATCATATATACGTCTAGAATAAGCACTAGGAGCAATCTTTCCCACCTGTGTTTCCATCAAATGAGCACTTCCCATTGGCATAGCTGGCAGCGTCTTTCCACAAGACCCAGACCAGCGCATGCAGGTGCTGCGTTGTGCCTGGGAGACCCTGGCAGGGCTGTTTTTTACAGACTGGCTCAACTTGGCTGTAGAGCCTTGCCTGCCATCTTCACCAATCTACTTGCAGATATTACTGCCATCAACATCATCTCATGCATATATGTTAAAAGGATATTCATGTAAGGATTATATGTATGGAAAAAGCTGACGTTTCACACCACGAAATCTCTATATTCATAATAATTCATTTTAATCACAGAATAATGAGTAAGAACTTCACGAAAACAACAACTACAGATAAATATGGGCTGCTGGCAAAACTAGTTTCTAACTGCTTAAGACTTACGGGATTCCCAGCGGATCAAACACCTGAAGGAAAGCCTTAATTATAGGCAAATATCCATACAGTGCTTGTTTTTTCATATATTGCACATGATTTTAAAAATATTATGCTTCTAGATACATTTACTCAGAAGACACTTAACTAGACTCATCTTCCCTTTCACTTTTCTCCCTCTTCCTTCTAAGCAGTCAAACAGAAAGTCTAAAACTGAATGTTTCAGCACAGTTTTCAATTTGACTTTCTATAGATGGATACATATATAGGCATAAAAAGTAACGAATTTTAAAAATGGCAAGTTAGGTTAACACCATTTTTTTTAAGTATAGATTATTATGTTGCAAAATAAGAAGGAAAAAAAAGGAACTACTACCTGCCCTGTTTTCACACTGCTCACCCTATTTTTATAGAATTTGATCTAAATGAAGTACTTTCTTTTTCATGTTTCTAGAAACAATTTTTCCTTTCATAACAGAACTCAGATTGAGCACCAGACTCCAAACGATCAGCATAATAAAAAATGTTCTTACTCTTATCTCTAAAGGTCTTTTAGGTTCTATTTTGGAGGTTCAAGAGAACCAAAACACATGACAATAATTTCAGGATGTTCCTAAGCATTTCTTTTCCCTTCTTTCATTTAGCAGATTCCCAATCTTAAATACCCTTCTCTTCCTGATTATTTCTTCCCCATAGGAAAGATTCTTTTATTTGGGGGAAAATTCTCTCTGTCCAAGAGAGATGTGTCTTCCTCTAAATTTCTCATGATAATTTCCAGAGCAGAGATAAGAAGCAAGAAACCTAGATTTTATTCCCAACTTTATCACAAACCTTCAATGGTAAATTTGGTCTATTAATTTCTTTATTCTCACTTTGTTGATTACAGAAGAACAGGGAACACCAAAAGAGGAGACACCTATAACTTTAATCCATTCATGTTTGTAAAGCCAATTGATTTTCTAGACCTAAACACTATAAAAATACTACCACTGCATTTTTTTTCTGGTGTTTTGTCCAAGGTCTTCCACTTTGAAACTCAATTCTGTTTCTTAAAATATCAGACTTAACTCAGTTTTTACACTTCTACTCTGCTCCATCTAGTGGATTATTGATTTTTGCAATGAATGCTGTAACAATAGTATTCTAATAGACGATGCCGGGTTAGCTATTAGGACAAGGGACCATGTTCAAATGATTATCTTTTTGGCTTTAGATGAAACAAATTAAGTCACATTCCTGGGTATCTGGATAAGACTATAGGATTCTGGCAGCATGTTCGTGCAACATAAATGGGAAAATGGTGTCATTTAATTATATCACTGAAATGAGACTAAGTGAGGGACAGGCCTTTATAATAAGGGACAGGTGGCAAAATTTCTCCTGGTGCTTGCACAATTTACTAGGTCAGTCCTGGGGAAAAAGAATATTCCATGCCTGCACTGTTTTCCTACAACATTAATGTCCTCCAGGCTTCATAGCCTAGATTTCATAAAGTTTGTTGGTGATGGACAAAATTAAGTTACACGCTTGATAAGCTGCTTCATTTGCAGGGTGTGGATATCTTTATTCAGCCAATATCCCTTCAGTACATATACATTAATGTCCTCCAGGCTTCATAGCCTAGATTTCATAAAGTTTGTTGGTGATGGACAAAATTAAGTTACACGCTTGATAAGCTGCTTCATTTGCAGGGTGTGGATATCTTTATTCAGCCAATATCCCTTCAGTACATATATAGGCTTTTTTTTCCTTTTTTTTTTCTGTGCAAGACTGTGTTTATAATACTCTCTTTAAAGACTGCTCTGCAAGACTCCTGTTAACTTTTCACAAGGATGTTAAGGTAATGAGAGTTTGATTGATGAGCAGAAAAAAACAGATAATTAGTCCACTCTCATGTGTAGCTTATTTCAAATCAATGTGGCATTTAATGGTAAGAATATCATCTTTGGCTTTTTTTCCAAAAGCAAATAAAAAAATACTTAGTCAACAGAACCCTCTGAATCAATGAATCAATAATAGTTGTTCATACAAAGAATCATAGAAACCAATGATTCAGAGACAATGCTATTTACTCCTCTGGTGGGCTAGGTGCAGAATTTGTTCTGTGAAGCAATTTACAACATAAGAAGGAAATATTAATTTACTCTCCCAAACCACATAAAGTTACTATGTTATGCATGGTTTTAACCACAAATCCAGCTTGGAAAGTATGGAAAAAAGGGGCATGTAATCATAAAAACTAAGTCAATTCAAATATTAAACCCAGAACACATAATCTACTTTCCAGAATTTTCCTAATAATTATGGGATTTTAAAATAAATATATACATTTATATAACATATAATAAATACACTGTTAATAGTTACAACAAGATAAAATAAAACTGCAGATAGATTTTCTGGATTTTACTAAAATAGTGTGCAGCTATATTGAACCTTCTAGTAGAAAAGTCTTGGAAGCATTCCACAAATATTAATTTAATAATCCCCAAAACATGCTGGTGAGATAGCTCAATACTCTTTTACCCATTATATTTTTGTTGGAGGCACACAAGGTAGAAACAACTTTTTCATGCCAGCTCATTAAATGAGAGAGTAAAATAATTGCCCATCAGCCATCATTCTAGTCAATATTCTGGGACAGAAATTGGTCCTGATTCCATTCCTCTGATCTAGCCACTAGAATTACTATTTACATGAAAATCTGGGTGCCCTAAGTAAGACCAACAGCAACTCTGCCACTTTCATGAAAAGACAAAGCATCAGACAAAGTAATTTGCAACTGAAGACTACTTTTATGTTCAACATCCTGTAAAAGTATTATTTAATATATCTTCAGGAAGTTCCTTTTTGGAAACAGATGACTGACTGCATTACAGAAGCAGTAAATGTCTTAAAGAGTTTAAGAATGCATATAAGTGACCTAATATATTACAACAGCTCTAGCAATATGACAATATAGAGCTTTGATATGTACCGGTGTAATTCATGAGTGTCACAGATGTGACTTTGCAAATAGGGTTGCAGCCTTAATTTTCAGAAGTGATTTCCATTTTTATAATTTTAATTTTGCAATCACCATAGTTGTGAGCACATGACAGGCACAGTGATAGGCATTAAGCTAATTCATTGTGCTTTAAAAGAAGGTATTCAAATGAGCGTCAATTAAAGCTGCAAACGTTTGGA
The DNA here is from genome assembly GCA_013389825.1 of Crypturellus undulatus. Classification (NCBI taxonomy): domain Eukaryota; kingdom Metazoa; phylum Chordata; class Aves; order Tinamiformes; family Tinamidae; genus Crypturellus; species Crypturellus undulatus. The sequence goes on along the minus strand of VWPW01004614.1, from coordinate 1,514,679 downwards.
CTCACAAGACTACAAGTAGAATTACGTTTTACTTGCAAAGGTCTCAGCCCAATTCCAGAGGTAAAGTTGTGTCTTCCTTTCAGATCAGGCCCACACCAAACATTTTTTGGTGACTATACTAGAAAAGCTCAGATTGTGATGAATGCATATATTTGAGATTCCTTTTCCATTTCAGTATCTCACTTCATGCTTAACAACCACATCCAAGAAGAGGATGATGCAGGCACATGCCCATGAAGTGCTACCATGCCTGGCTTCTGGGTGCCTGACCTATGGAATGGGGTCTGGAAACCTAACAGAGGGAAGGGATTTCTTTTTTTATAAAACATAGTAACACAAATTCCTGACTATTTAGAGCACTTGCATAGATCTCTTCTGTTTGAAGCAATAGAAAGGCATCCCGAATCCTGAGAAATTCCATCTCTGTACTGCGCACGGCAGAAAGCAGAGAAAGTGCCTTCAGTGCCGAGGTGCTCCCTCTCCATCCCCACGTCCTGCCTGCCCTAAGCCTTCGGCTGCTGAGGTGGAGCAGTCAGGTCCCCAGTACGGTACAAAAGAAAACCACTACTAATGCAGCTTTGTATCTGCTCAGTTGTGGTACGGAAGTGTCATCTGGCAGCACCATGGAATACTTCTGGCTCTACATCCCAAGCTGAGTTAGAGAAGATCAATTCAGACCTCAAAAGACAGAAATTTCTGTCTTTGTACAGGAATGTGCCATTGCAAATGGCTAAAGAAATTTTCAGGCTACGAGAGAAACTTCAGAGCCACAGAAGTATCCAAAATTGGATAGATGAGCAGGATTCTCCAGGAGTGCTGCTTGGGATCAAGGCAAATAAATTCTACCTAACTGCCAGTTTTTGTAGCTTTGGTGCGATCTGGCATCACTTCATATTGGATTATCCTTCAATCCCCAAATGCCTCACTGATGATCAAATGCAACCGCGGGTAATTATTTATCGCACCAGGTTAATAAAACAAAACACAAAAACGAAAAAAACAACAGTCATTTATATCGAAGAGAGAGAGAAGAGAAGAGAGAAGACTGAGTACTTGCACCTTCAATCTGCAAACACTTCCCACTGAGGGTAATGTTTGCTGCTTTACTAATTCCAATGCAACTAGAGCAAATATATCCCAGGAGCGCTGGCAGGACAGAGTCCTGAGACTAAGCTCCTGAGGCACAGACTTGTCTATAATAAACTCTTGGACACCTAATGTACTATCAGAATAATAATGCATTCAGCTTTACGCAATCTTATGCTAAAAATCAGTCAATCTCTCTTTCTCTACCCTCCCTCCTCCACAGAGTTACCACAGAAAATTTGTTCTGTTAGGATAATATATATTTTTAATGCCAAATTTCAACGGGAACCATTTTTATGGTCTACTAATAAACCCCTGAAAACAGGGATTTATAATGGAAACAGTGATGGACCCTTAACTACAGTGTATGCAACCATAATAAAAAGAATTAATGTAGTCAATTTGTACTACTGTTCTCAGAACAAAAAAACCCTATTTCAACAGCAGTCCTTTCACCAGCTGATTGGCAAGCCTGTCCATTTCTAGTCGGCAGTGTTGTCAGTTGTCTCCAACATGATAATGAGCCTGTCACCATATTCAAATAGCCCTGTGACAGCATGTTTTGTGAGCATGACGTCCACTGCAAAGGGTCTGTCAAAAAGCACCTTTCAGGAAATGAAAAGAGAATGCTTTTCTGATGATAAATCTAATTTCTTCATAGATAAAAGAGGGAGATTTTTCGTCTTTTTTTTTTTCTGGTGTTGTGTTGCATGTGTGCATCCTGGCTTCTGATGCATAAAATTTTGAAGTTATCTGTAAAGACAAAGTGAGAAATAATAGTTTCTGAGTTCCCTGGAAGCTCTGCACAGGACTGTGGCACTGCTGACTTTCCATCACATTAAAACCAGAGGGGGAGGGAATGGCACGGGAGGTTAGCTTGTTACTAGAAGCAAATAAGGCTCCGAGGAAGGATCTCAAAGACTAGGCACTTCATTCATTAGGGTCTTCACTCTTCTCCAAATAGCCTATTAAAAAATCTTCCTTGCTCCTTGTCCTAGTTAAGTTGGACCAGACTGCAAGCGATCCTGAGCCTTTCATCCCGAGCGTGGAGAATGCAGATGCATGCAGAGCTCTCCAATATTCATGATTCAACATGACTCACGACTGCTGCTCAGACTGCAGCGTGTTCCACGTTCAGCTGCCACCAGAGCTACTGTTCAGCTGTTCAGCTGTAGACATTTTCACTGAATTTTCTGAGTCTCAGTGTATTTTGCTACTTGGATTTTCAGAAGTAACCTCAGTGTAAGAGGGTGAAGGGCACAAGTGCATCAAGAGCTTGTTTGCACACATCATTCACTAATATCTACAGGAAATACATCGACGAGACTGAATGAAGTTGAAGGTTCTACTTCTGCCTGTGCCACTAATACAACTTTTTTTTCCTCAAAAAAAACACTTGCTTTCTTTGTCTTAGGTTAACTACTGTAAAAGAGGGATACTATCACTACATCCATCATATGTGAAACAAGTACGCTCTCAAAAATCTGGGGAAAAGCTCATGAAGCATTTGGTACAAAAAATGCACACTGCACAAGCTTAACATGTTCTTCAAATGCATTTAGTAATTTTGTTTCCTTAAAAATATGCCAGAACAGTGATCCTACACAGCTAAGGACATAGAGGATAGTGCAGCTGTGGATTTGTTCTACTACGTGCTAACAAGTACTGAAGCTAAATATTTAATGTTGACTATTAGTACTACACAGCGTTCTTCAGGCAAGTAAGAACTTGAGGTTGATGGTCATATAAAGCTACAGGCTAAGGGTTGTACTTGCAAGAGCTTCATGGTACTTGTTCAGGGGTAGGAAAGTGGGACTCACGTTCATCACCTTGAGAGCCTGCCTTTGAGAGGATTCAGGTTGCTTTTGTCTTACAAACTCTACTTTTTTCCTTCTGTTTTCAGACACATGTAATACATCTATTTATTTTGTCCATAATTTGTGATTAAAATTATGTGTCAATAAGGAATTGGATTAATTCAGGTCTAACAAGTTGAAGCAAGACAGTTTTACTATAACGTGATTTTTTGTTGTCAATAAGGGGTGAATTTCATTTAGAGGAGCTGCATTTTAAATTTGGGATACATAACACAGCATTCTGCACTTGATAGCATAACCCAATATACATGTAAATAAATTGCAAAGGTAGAGTTTTTAAACATTTAAGTGAAGGCAACTGTGTATTATGCAGCTTTAGACACAGCACAAATGGCCAATCAACATTAAACATGACTGATTTTTAAATTCTTCATTGCTCAGCTGGAGGGAAGTATTACAAGGCCAAAAAACAGAGCTGTGGACAGCTGGCTTTGTGCAGTACCAGTTCTTTGCCTCAATTTTCAAGCCATTCATTTCTTTAGCAGGGGGGGCAGGGAAAGAAATGGAAAAACAAGGGGGAAAAAAAAGGGAAATCTAAAGGAGGCCATACAAACACACAAAGCCAGCCTGGGTCTCTAGGACTTTCATTGTCTCAGGAGTCGTCACCATCCTGATCCCTCATTAAAGCTGAGGAGATGCTGGAAGGGCATTAAAATGAATGCAAAGCATTTGCCGCAATCTTCTGCTCAGCCCCTCTCCAAATGAAGGCAGGCATTGCATAATCCAGGCAGGCAGAGCTCCTGACAGGTGGATGATTTATGCTCATAGTCGGAAGAATCGGAGAGCCTGCAGAGGACACAGCGTGAGCAAGGTGGTGGCGAGACAGATGCTCTCAGTGGGCTTGCAGAGGCTGGCAGGCTCCAGCTAGCTCAGGTGCAACCTGAACACTTTAGTACTGAACTCATATTGCCTAGATTCCAGCACAGCAAGATACCATTTACAATATTATGCACAGTAGATATACTATCAAACCTATCTGTGTGCTATTTATTTCTCTGTTTGTGCATATACCCACACACAAATATATATACATTTATTTTCTATTTGCAGTTCAAGCTACAGTGTTTATATTCTCTTTGCCTGTGCATATGCTCTCTGGAAACAGAAAGGGCAGATTAGGACATATCCTGCACTGTTACAGCCATGCAGCATAAGTGAAACCACCAGAGTTGAACAGATGTAAGTGGGGGAAGAATTTGGCTCTGGTTTTCAGAAAATGGGGACAGTTTGGGATACTAAAAGTCCTTCAGTATTTTAAGAGTATTTGAAGGCTAGGAAAGAATGCAACAAGAGAAAAGATGAGAACATCCACAGGTCCAATGTGCCAGACTATTATAGTCACTTATGTTAAGCATCCTCAAGTACAGGAAAGTTTAAAATCACATTGCCCTGCAGAAAACACATTAGCAAAACACCAGAAAAATTGACACAAAATATCATTTTTGTGGTGTGCTTTTTCATCTTTCAATGGAATGTGTTCTGTGCTATTCAGGAGTGTCTAAAAAACTCATCCAGAACTGTAAGATTATTTCCAACCACGTAATTCAGCTTCCTATTCAAAAAGGAAGCATGTGTAATAGACGCGTACAGACAAGGATGAAAGTTCAAACCCTCGCAAGAGCCTGGTCTCTTTTAAAATCAAAACCACACACCCAGATGAATGAACACACAAACACACACGTAAGATTTCATGGCTGCTTGCACACTGCGTAAGTTTTTGTTCATTTGCTGCTTTAATTTAAAAGATGAAGCCTCTGGAAGTTATTCCACTTCAAGCATCGCAACAGACTGAAACAATTCACCTGCCTCATAGCATTTTCCAATCAAAGTGGTGGTTTAACTGTGTAATTTTGAGGAGCCTTCAAAGAGTTAAAGCTTTCAAATGCGCACACTGCAGGTTATCTGGGTTGAATCTGGGACTTTGCTGACTCTCAACTCCTTTCCACTTTAACAGATGGGGTCAAAGGTGGAACTGCAGATGAGAATTAAAGACACATACATCCCTTTAATCAGATAACACATTCAAAGACTTGCAAATTCCCAAGAAGCCACTTTACAGGCACGTGTCGTGGGCCATTCCATAAGCGGGGAGGAGAGAAGAACAGACAGGAGGGAAACAGGACGTATTTCAGCTGCCCAGCATTAAAAAGGCAGGAAATTAGAGAAAACAAATGGGAACAAAATGGGGAGGATCGCCAGCATTCAGCACGCCTTCTCACTGCACAAACCTCCCTAGAGAGGAACTCCAGCATTTGAAGCCTTCATGCTCTGCATCCAAATGCTTTTCCTAACTTCATTAAGCAGCCGTGTTTAAGAATACTTCATAACAAGTATTTTAATTAGAGATGAGCTGCTACTGAAGTATCTTGCCAATGTGGATATCTTCAGCACTACCAGGATGCCCAGGAGGAAAGAGAGTCATTCACAGAGCCGTGCAGGGCAGGCACAGGGAACTCGGGAATTTAACGCTTCCCTCTGCCCTGGACGGGCCGATCCTGCCGACAGGATGTTTCCTTGCAGCACCTACTCTTTCAGCAGTTGCTGCTACTGCTGTGCTACAAAGAAGAAAAAGAATATAAAAAGAGAAAGAGCATAAAAATGAAGAGTCAAACAGAGAAGGAAGAAACATAAGTCATCTTAACTAGTCTCTGTTGAGCTCTGATCACTGGATTCCCTCGTGGCACCTGACACCAGATCAAGCAGTGGGACACGGGGCGCGCTCCGCCTCAGCAGAGACTACAGCCAAGTACATCAAGCCCAAAGCTCTTCTGCTCGCTGGGAGAGGCAGGGATTTCTCTCTTGGGGTGATGCTGAGGCCTTTCGCTCAGAGCTTCCCTTCTCAACCTAATCCACTACCTGAGGTATAAATTAGAGAGTAGATAAATGATCTTAAAACACTTTCCTGGTACATCTTCAAGCAAGAACTCACAAAAGCGATATGTTTTTTTAATAGTGCATTTTGCAGGACAGATTCATTTTCTTATTTCAATATTTAGCACATTTTCATCAGTCTTGAACTTGGAAGTCGAAGCACTTTAATTAATAGTCTGCTAGAGAAACTGGCAAGTGACTTCTGAATGCAGAAGTCAGTTCAGAGCAAGACCACCTCTGAACACTCAACCCAACAGCAGGCTGGATCCAAACTGGATCCAAAGTGTGTTTCTGCCACCTCTTACTTCATCTCACCTTAAGAGACTCCACAAACTATATCTGGAGACACTGTAGTTCTAGGGACTGCATCCTTCTAGGGAATACATCCTTTTTTTCACATTTCAGTTTGACAATCCTTGGTATCAGTCGCACAATGTCAGATGCTCATTCTTAAGCTTGCATTTTACACAAACACAGAATATGAAATATGAAAATTAAGTTGTATCCCATTACAGTAGTAGTACAATTGTCACCATTATAAGCCCAACCTGATAGACTGTCATTAAAAGCAGCATGGCAACATGTGGCTAAAAAATTGTTCAACCTAAGACTGATTTCTTGATCAGCTTGGAGCAGAATGCAAGGCCAACCCCATCTGGAAAGTCTTTTTCTCAGTCATGTTGCCATAGTCAGTCATCCACAGCACTGAAAAGGAAAATTAGAAAGAGACAAAGGACGATGGCGATGTAATTTTGCTGTAGTTGATTATTTGGAGCTAACATTAAGAACAGTACTGCTTCTTGATAAGGAATGAGAAAAGGAAAGAAAAAAAAGGTAAGGATGATGTCTTTGTATTATTTGTTGATTTCTGCTACTTGCTATTCTGCATGCTGGAAGTGTACCAACATTTTCTCTTATTAGTCAAGCAGTGACTGGTGTTATTAGTCAAGTAGGTGTTTTGCAGTACACCAATAATTCTGCCTCTGAGGACACAAGCAAGAGCTAAGCTGATTATAGAGTAGTATCATGTGGACATCCTTTTAGAAGGGATTTTAATTTTTTTTACGTTAACTACATTAATAATTAACTTTTAATGTGGGTTGCAATAGGATCCTACGGAAGCTATGTGTCTTGCTTTTTGACCTGTGGTACCATGTACGGGCCATGGTATATTGAGTTAGTAACTAAGCTTTTGCCTGATGACCTGAGAACTAAAACTAAAAATATAACTAAAACTAGAGGTTGGAGAAAAATACTAACTTTTTTGGAACAATGAAGCCCCTCCTCAAATAAAAGGCTGATCAGATGAAATCTAGTACTAGGACAGCTAATGAGCGTGGCAAAATTTAACATGATGACAGCTCACTGCTGAAGAAAACACTTCAGACTGTTGACTCGCAACCACAAAACGCATGGTACAAACTGCAAACCAAATAATATTCCAGCCTCGCCTGGTGGCTGATGAAACGCCTCCAACTCGCCAAAGGCAATGACTGACCAGGTAGGGCCTGGCGGCTCAGTTACGCTCATGTCTCAATAAACCATGCTATTGGAACAGTCTGTATAGGACAGCAGACATTAACAAGTGTGAAATATTCAAGGGACCGCACCGTATGAGGGCATGGACAATAATTACAGATTGTAATTTTAGCGCTGCTCAACAATTACACAGCTTCAACTGAGTGACGGGGCCAAGAGAGCTCCTGAACCTCCAGCCTTATTGGTACAAGTCCCTCCCAAGCAGCAGAGTCTGCTCGTGCATCCGCCACCCAGGCTCTATTTAGCAACACTTAACGTCCTTCCAGCGCTGCCCGCTTCATCATCCTGACACACACTCTGTTGTTTCTACCTGGATTTCACTCAGTGAAATCCTTCCTGAGTACATGTGAATGCTGCTCCAGCGAGTGAAATACAGAAACAGTGAGGCTGCAAGGTTGCATTTTGGGGACAGGCATATGCAGCACTGCTAAGTGCTTCAGTACTTTCTACGTGGGATGCTAGGCCTAATAATCTCACGTAGGGGACATGGAAATACGGGAGGCAGAGACCAAGAGCAAAGGGAGCTATTCGTGCATGGGCTCAGGAGAAAAGATGCCATATCAGGCACAGTCCTACACCCTTCAGCTTGTCTCTACCTTCACTTACACTTCTGTCACTGCACTTTCAGTACATATGCATATATTCATGGGGTTAAATTCACTGAATATATATTTTTAATTGAATAATAATTTCATGAAATTAAAGAAATGCTACTTCCTTATTTTAGATTCAAAAGAAGAAATATGAAAAATTGAAGGTTCAGTTAATGACCTCAGATTGGCCTAACAGAATTTTTTAATCATAAAATCATTCATTTTCAATGATAGGCCAATTTAAGTAGACTTGTGAACCCATATAATCTCTTCTTTCTAATTCTGAGGAAGCAATAGTAAGATATACACATCAAGAAAAAAAAAAGTTGACTTTAATTCCACTCAAAAATCTCTCCGATTCGCTTTTTTTTGAATAGGAAAACAAAACAATAAAGTAACTACAGGCCAAGTACACCACTGATCACACCGAGTATGGCCCTGCAAACCACTGCAGTCACTGGGATTCTTACCCATAGCTGCCATGGGACAGCATCAAGCCCAGTGGCTAATTCCAGTGAAACTGCACGTGATTCAACAGCAACATTTTTGACCCCAGACCAACAGAAGCTAACCCTCAGAAATGTCTATCCACAAATCCGTGGAATGCCAAAATATCAAATACTTCTCAAGCATATAAATATAGTGGTTTCTCTACCGTAAGACCATCGCATGCTCCCTTTTTGATGGAAGTAGAGCATTTGTATAAAAGATCACCAAGGAAAATAAAAATTGTAACCAATAAGAGATACATTTGATTCTAAAGAATTAATCCACTGAATTTCTAGGATTTGTTAATTTTCAATTAAATTATTGGGGTCAAAAATGCTCAGAGCCAGTACATAAATGAGACGGGCACAACGCCGCAACACAAACACTGCAGAACTTCACAGGAGGTTGACAGCGGGCCTTAACTGTAGGTCCTTGCATTTGATTTCCAAACCCCCAAAGAATAGCCACATTTCCAATACTTGCGTATTCCTGACTGTTCTGTGGATGGATAGAAATGCTTGTGGCTCAAGTTCCCCATCAACACTAACCTGCGGTGCATAGTTTGTCCTTCCTCCTCGGTTACGGAGAGTGGATAGTCATGGGCCATGTTTTAGGGCAGACAAATTGGGCTGTCAGTTTTAATGTCAGAGCTGGGCTATCAGGTCACATTTTGGTTAGGAGAAAGAGGCCTACTTAGGAACACCACCAGCAGTTTGAGATTAGTTTCTATTGCTTCCAAGGAGATTTAACACGTTCCAGGATATATTAAACCAAGTACAAGTTGAATGAAAGAAAAAAGGAAAATAATAGGGGGAAAGGAAAGGAAAGGAAAGGAAAGAAAAGAAAAAAAAAGAAAAGAAAAGAAAAGAAAAGAAAAGAAAAGAAAAGAAAAGAAAAGAAAAGAAAAGAAAAGAAAAGAAAAGAAAAGAAAAGAAAAGAAAAGAAAAGAAAAGAAAAGAAAAGAAAAGAAAAGAAAAGAAAAGAAAAGAAAAGAAAAGAAAAGAAAAGAAAAGAAAAGAAAAGAAAAGAAAAGAAAAGAAAAGAAAAGAAAAGAAAAGAAAAGAAAAGAAAAGAAAAGAAAAGAAAAGAAAAGAAAGGAAAGGAAAGGAAAGGAAGGAAAAAAGGAGAAGGAAGGAAAAAGGAAAAGAAAAGAATCACTGCACTAAAATACCTGCAATAGAAACTAAAATTCCCTTAAAACATATCGAAACGCAGCAAAGTGCTGATACTCAGAACAGACTTAAACAGAAGATACGCCGTGCTACCCCTTGACGTTATATCACAGCAGCTTTCCTCAATATCCTGCATTAATGAAGGAGCTCCTTAAGTGTAATATTACAATAGAGAGCATAGGAAATATCACTGAGGTCAACGCAGTTCTATTAACTGTCATCCCGTACAGAAATATTTTCTTTGAATACCATTAATGCATTGTCCTTCCCTTTCTTCTAATTTCTGAAGGCAGCAGAAACAAAAGCTTCCCCCACAATAATTTCTGCTTTCTTCTTGGCAGACTAATGGTATTAGACTTGTGAGAGAAATTTACCTTGGCAATGTCTTGTGTACAGGCCTTCTCACAGGAGATGCTGTTAGGAGGAATCCTAATAAGCAGGCTTCCTTGCTAGCCTCAAAACAAAAGTGATAACACATTTTTGCTTATAAAGAGGATTCATTAGGTTTATTTATTGTTTTTAGAAGGAATGCATTAATCTGTCCCTGTGCATATCATGAATCTCCTCACAAAACAGTAAACTCAAACTGTCTATTATCCTTGATAGATTGGATTCAGTTTCATAGATTGTCAAGACCTGAAAGGATCAATATGATAATTTAATCTGATCTGCTGTTTAACAGAAGTCAGAGATGTTAGTACAGTATTTTTGAATAATACACCCAATAATTTATACTTGAAAATACACATATTCTCTTTAAAAAACCTTATTCCTGAATTAATGAAATGCCTCCAAGTTTGAACCAAAGTATTTTAGATATTCCCAATTTTAGTAGCTGCAGAAGCTAATATATGTTAAGAAAAAGTTTAACTAATGGGTAGCAGTCTTCTGATTCAAAACAGAGCTGTGATTGAACTGTCCATCTAAAAAACTCAAGCATTTTACAGGCTCCTAGTAATTGCTTTTAGTGGCGTCAGCAGTGAAGAAAAATCTTTAAAAATTTCTGTACACACAGGGTGGATTCCGACTGCCTTAAGACTGGCCCCCAGACACTTTTGAGAAAGAAATCTACTTTCTAAAGACAAAAGATATAAAGAAGGTGCTTTGGTATTAACAGTCCTATCAAGAACACTGTTCAGAGCCTTAACATCTAAGATGAGAAGTACCTCCCTCACACCGTCCACGACTGTGTTAGTGCCCCGCAACAGGCTCCTCTCTTAACCAGGATTCTTCACTAGGCAACGGTATGAGAGCAGATAAAGTAGAAGCTGCGGTTCTGTTTCCACAGAGAAAACTGAGTATCACTGCATAACTACTTGAAAAAATAGTTGTATGAACTGTGCATCTGAAAAAAGCTATTTTTATTTTGAAATACTTAGTCCAGGGGGTTACACATAGTCATTCTGAATACGTTGTGTGGTGTGATATTTTTGGAATAATATCCTCTATCCCACAGATATGCTAGTAAGCATGGCCCTCAGTCCCTCAGATGGCACTAAAAGGGACACAACTACAGCATGTAACGGGAGGCCTGACAGTACAGTTCAATCAGATCTACCAGCAATTAGAAAGAAATAGGTCAAAAATCAGCTCAGGAATTTCCATATCAGCTTAGGCAGTTTTGCATCCAATTTTCTTTTTCAAGAAAAGAAAACAAAATGAAGTTCCCTTTCTCTCTGTAACAACCAGTCTGAAAGGAAAAACAGCTAAAACACCTAGTACTACACATGAACATAGATTTAATTCTACCAACCGAAACAAACTAATCATTGCCTTAAGAGGTGTTTGAAAGCTTCAAAGACTGATTATAAAACAAACTGCAAAATAAAGGTTGTCTTAAAATGTATATTTACACCGTTTAAAAAAAGACAGGCATAAGGTATTTTTTGCCTTTTTCCTCCACTTTTAGTAATATTCTTGTGTAGAAGGCATGAGAGACACATGTTACGGATTTTCCCCCAGACTCTTCAGGAATCTTATGCTGCTTCATCTGTCATCACATGCCTCACGTTCCTACATGAGAGAAACACAATATCCAGGCAGATGCAAAGAAACTGGAGTTTGGGAAAAGAACCAGTTGTGATCTTTGAGAATTTAACTTTTCGCAATACTGAAACACAAAACTGTAAGATTTCTATACACCTCTGAGCAAATCATCTTCTATTAACAACCTTTCCCTGGAAAAGTAAATGAACACATGAAACCCATAGATTTATCATGCACTTAAAAGCTCCTTAGCCTCTACCGAATGCTTCAACATGACACACAACACATGCCAAAAACCTCCCGATGGTCAAGCCCCAGACTTGGCCCCAAGCTTCCAGCATCAGCCCTTCCACACGAACACAGGAGCCGGGAGGAGAACGTCGTCTACGCCCAGAGATCTTCCCCCAGGAAACGATCCACAGCAGGGGCTGTGTTGGGCTGTATGTGTGGTGGTGGCTTTCATGCCTTGCCGTAAGAGCTAAAGTAAGACTGAGCAACTTTTCTCACGTACTTTACACCATGAATTTTATACTCCAGTCCACAAAAGGGCAACGTGATAAATGTCTTTCACAACGTGAAAGGAAGCACAAGGGCTGATAATTATGTTAACTATGGCCACATTAAAAACTGTTAGGGAAAATTTCTGGAGAAACGTGCATTGATAGTTGTGCAGAAGTTTCTGCAAGGAATATGATGCTCCTCTCCAAGCTGCTTCAACTTGATTTTATTTCAGGTCTACAACAAATTTTTTTTGTAAATAGATTTCGGCTGTCAATTTCAAGGCATGCTGTGCCATCAGCATGTAGAGACTGCTGTGACAAACGTGGAGGCTGCAGCAGCAAATTTTATTATAAACTGGTAATTGAATTGAACAGGTTTACATTTGAATAGATTTACTGCAGCATGATCTCTGACATGCTGTATGGAACTGAAATCCTTGTCTATAATAACGATGCGTTTAAGATAGAGTCGGTTGAAATAATTCCTGCTCTAAGTCCATGCTAATCAATAAATTTACCCTGCACCAATTTACACAAGGAAGAAAAAAAAAAGTGCATCATCATTCTTCACATTTTGTGCATAAAGGGCATTGCAATATCCAAAGCCAAAAATCTCATCTTCAGACTTCCCATAGGTAGCAAAAAAAAAAAAAAAGCCTGTCTCCAAATCTTTATTTCAAATACAGTTCCACAAGTGTACTTTAGCTTTGGGAATAACACTGCTTCAAAGTGACCACCAAAGAGGGTGAAAAAACAAGACTCTCTTCCAGGCCCTCGCAAGTTGTCCTGTCAAACTTTCTATCATTCATTGCTTTGTTATTGCAGAACTTCCAAGAAAAAAAAAAAATGTATGTAGATTTGCCATAAACTAGTTAAGTTATTCTAATCAAAAAAAACTCTGTTGTGATTCGCATCCACAGACAATGATAATTCATGCAAAAAATCATCAGATGTATGATGTGCATCTGAATTGTGTGCAGAATTACTATGATTCTGCATGTAATTTTGGTAACTGAGATAATTGCTCATTTGTAGAAGAGTCACTTCATTTCCTCAATCAGTTCCAGGAGCTGCACACAAACTACATTTACAAAGATGTATATTAATGGATGGGCAATTGTGTCCCCCAAACTTAAAAGAAAAGGTTGAAATCAGCCTGCCTGTAAATATTCTTGGAAGCACGCTCCATTCCCAACAAGTTGCTCGATATGTCTGTATATTAGGTCACTGGTGTTATGGGGTCGTAGCTTATCAAAAAAGATGTTAAGCACAGTGTGTTTCAAAAGGTGCCATACTCAGACATTCCTTTCATTCTACAGTTTATCTAAGCATTCCAAATAAACCTTTAAAGAACTATTTTTAGTTGTTAACTATATTAGGATTTTTGCAAGTCAGGAACCCTCCTATCACCACTGCAAGAGAGGGTCAAATCCTGCCATTTTTACTGAGGCAAAATCCCATTGATTTTGACAGGAGTTTTGCTCAAGTAAGACTAAGGACAGCAGGATTTGGCTCACAGGATCATAGTGTCTGCCAAAGTAGTTGCACAGAACAAGGTTTATTCTTAGTAAGTATAATCCAATAAGAATATGTCTGTAGGTGCGTGATACGCCTAATTTGTCCATCATCTCTCCACAAGTCTATGTTCTTGGATTTTACCTTGATAGCTACATCCTTAAACCTGCTTTAAATTACAATCAAACAATTTGTAAAAATCAGCTGGCTTTTTAATCAGTGACAAAATAAAATTGCATGGGACTATTTTAGAGCAAATGTCTAATAAATGTATTATCCACTGCAGATGATATTTAGAAAACACCATGTTTCATTTTAAAAGGTTATCTTCTTCAGACTTTGTAACATGCATTTTATCCATAAAACAGGATAAAATACATACAGCTAAAAGTCCATTTTTGCATATACATTAACACCAATAAAACTGCATGACAGGCAATAGAGATTTTAAAGAATAGCTTCTTTCTGTAGCACAGATGAATCAGGTTCTAGGTGAGACAGTAATGTTTCTTGGAAACACACTCTTATATTTTTCTGTGATTCAAGATCTTTTACACATAGCTGACGAATTAAAATACCCAGCATATATTTGTAGTGAGAGATCAGTGTTACATGCTTAAAAAAAAAATATCAAAGGGTCAGAGTCTCCTGTCCTATGTACCAGTATTTCTCCAGTGTAGCTACAGTAATCTGAGTGGACATACTCGAAGATATATTTCATTAAGTCAAAAAATAAATGAAGAATGTAAGAAAGATACCTTGGAAAATTCGTAACATAACAATGCTCAGGAATTTTATCTGATGATTATTCTTAAATTTACCAACTGAAGGAGAGTGAACTGGGGCAAATTTTGCTGGGGCACATTCCACGTGGGAGGAAACACTCCAGAGAAGATGAGCTCTACAGAGATACCTCAGTTCTTGAGCTGACACTTAGACCGTCGGGGAGTGCAAGCGTATGTGCAGATTGCCTTTTCAAGAGCTGTTGAGAACACTCACCCATCTTTCTTCTTTCCTGATTGCCCTGTAATTGCTACACATGTTTGCACAGAGATACGTATTGACTGGATCAGTCTTACCTTCCTTCAGCATGCCAACTTTTAAACACTTCATGAATCGGCAAGCTTGGCAGGACTTGCGTCTGCGCTTCGTGATTTCACATTCATTTGTTGCTGGGCAGCTGTATTCTATGTTACCTGTAACAGAATGCAAAGAAATAAAGAGGTATTCAAAATCATTAACTAACCAGTACAATCAATATGCAAAGTACTTATACGGTTGATTTTTAGTTCTGGAACACAAAGACTGCACAATGCTATAGAAAGGACATCCTTAAAGCAAAAATTGAGAGTCAGCCAAACTAAAGAAAAAGATTTTTCACTTTTTTTCCTTTTTAATTTAAAAAGATATGTTTAAAAACTACAAGTATGTAATTAATGTGGGTCTGTAGCTGCCTCCATACATGGCCTCAAGCAAAAGCCTTCATGCTGATTATTCCAGTTGGGAGGAAGAGGAAATTTTGTCATTCACTGTCTGCCCCACGCCACGTGGCTTCTGGCTCCTAACTAACTGAAATAATCATCTTATTGCTTTTTTCATCAATTCCATCAGTCTTTCTTCAGGTGGAATATGGAAAGGTGACCATGATGCTTTACTGCATGTCAGGACTGAACAGTGCTGTGGAGCTTCCACCTCCAGAATGGGAGGTACATTAAATGCATTTTTATTACCACATCTTGCACATGCTACAGCTCCTGGGTCAGACCTGCTAGCTAGGGCGTCTCTCCCCTTCTCTCTACACTGAACAGAAAGTCTGGGTTCTGAGGGGCACTAGAAACAGGATCATCCTTAGCAAGCTGACATTAGAACAAAAGATGGGGAAGATGCAAGATGCTCATTCGTGTCTCTCGCCACCTTCCCTAAGGCCTAAAACAAGCCACATCCTTAAGTATAATCTCTCCAGGGCCAAGTAGCATCTCCATTTTTTCCTTTGTTTTTATCTAATATTTATAATTTATTCCCCAAATTAAAAAAAAAAAGTTGGGAAAAAAAAGAAAAATACATAAGAACATATTCTTTACATACTTAATATTACATCTTTTGGAATACAAGTCCAAAAGAGAGTTAGATCTGTCCTCTTTTGCTCTAGTACCACAGATTTTTTTATAATAGGCTTAGCTCAGCTTATTCAGCTGTCTAGCCATGCACCCTATTGCCCATGCCTACAATGACAGACTTTGCAGCAGTCGGAAGTTTTATTAGGAAACTGACTTTTAAATAAAGTATCTTCCCCATCAGCCTGTCACATCTCGCTTTAAAGGTATTTCGTTACTTTCTAACCCTTTCCCCCTGTGATTAAGTGCATTAGTATCTTAATGAAAATGCATTCTGTTTATTGCCCTCTTGGGAAGCAAGAGGTCATCGCACCAAATGCATAAATTGTCATCAGAGACAGTCCGAGCATAATTGCAATTTTGCTGCTCCCTGTTTGCTGCACTCAGGGTCCATCAAAGTCCCCTGAAACATGCGCAGGTTCTAATAATTAGCATAGAGTCTGCCTGGGACCGCAGCATTGATGAAATATTTCAGAGTTAATCACACTTTGTAAACACTGATTTATATTGACTACCTTTCTCCAGACTGATGTCTCCTCATTAAATATCACATTAGTGGATTGCAGGACTGCACAAAGACTCAAATGCTCAGCAACTGCTAATTCAACAGGAAGTAATACTTAAACCACTTATATCTATTGAAAATTAGTTAAGTATTTATGATAAAGGAGGTCTGCAAGGTGCAGTAAATGTTCTGCTAATAAAGCCAACATACTTTGCACAACCTTTTCAGACCCTTGCAGGCTTTATTCCTTTATTCCTCTTGTCCCTTCTTTTACTCTATTTATGAAATTGGGGGATGTGCTTGGTATGTGAATTCCTGCATAGACCTTCTTTATGATATATGTTGGTGAGGTTGGGAATTAATACTTTTGGAGTGATGGCTAGGAAAGGATGCAAAGGACACGCTTAAACAAAGATCCGCATTATCTTCTCATATTGTAGCAAGGCCTTCTCAGCAAGGCACAACCAGTACACAGGAAGGCCTTCAAAACCCATTTTACCTAATTAACTTCATCATTCCACAACAGGGCTGGTATCACCGATCGCAATTCAAGAAAAAACAAAATATCAAAACTACTAGGAAGCAGAAGAGTGCAATGTTTTACAAAGCGCTGGGGCACTAAGATTGCAGCCAGATGACAAAGGTACAAGTTCTGGCTCAAGACAGCGGTATTCAAAACCACAGACACACAGGGAAGGTTGCTTATTTTCTTGAGCAGCCTGTTTAACACACAAAACCCTACGAAATATGGCAACTGTCCATAGCCTGGAGGATATTATAGATACAGCCAACTATTTTCTCCAAATGGTTGCCACCTAAAGAACTTCTAAGTGGGCTATTGTTCCAGTCTCTTAGAGCCCAGTAATTTAAGCTAGAGTCTTTTCTTGTCAGGTTAGCCTGCTTTATTTTAATCAATTATGTTTTACAGCAGAGCCTGGGTTGTTTTTTGGTCACTTTTGGAAAATAAACTTTAAAAGATGTTGGCAAGATTTCCCCCAGTGCAGCTAGTGGAGTTACAGTACTTGGGTTTATTGCTGCACCAAAGATGCACAGCTCACTGACAGCCACAGTTGGCTCCCTGCAAGCGAACAGCATTTCAGGATATGGTAGAGTGCAGTAAGAGTGCAATGAAATGAAAATTTTGCCTCCATTTCACACACATATGCAGTGCCCCATATCAAATGCCCACATGGATAGACTTCTCCACACGTCTGTCAGTGAGATTTCCCTGAAAAACCTCTCTGAATTTTGTGTGGGCGTGCAAATGAATGCATATCGTACTAAAAGTGCGTTGTAAATTGCATTTAGACTATCTGGGGATCTATTTTGGTATCAACTTAAATTTTCTTCACCTTAGAGTTTATAAAAAGCTCTTGTGATTTCTTATTCACTTCAATAGCCTAAAAATAAAGAAGCAGAAATCCTCTTAGAAGGCCTAGGAATCCACGCAGCTTGATAGCTACGTTACATATGTGTAAGAGTCTGACTTTCACATGATATTTCAATGAGAAGGATGTAAAAGGAAGCTCTTCACTTACTGCATCGTGCTACAGGCTGAAACAGAGCAACTAGCATGAAGATAACTTGAGTTTCACCAGTCCTGTCAACAGTTGGAGAGGTTGCTGTGTTATACAAGGAGCAAAATCAACATGGCAGCTCTTGAGCCTTTAAACCGGGCTGACAAGAATGATAGAGCGCTTTCTAATATCTCCTGGCTGGCTTTCAGGAAGCGCTGGGCCCTGATTACTTATTTCAGAGCCTTTTGCACAATTAGTTTGCAGGCAATATAATTTTCTCACTTGCTCCCTAATAGAATCTTGCAGCTAGCTGGCTGCTAGAACAACAGGGCATCTGCAGAGCTCCTGCCCCAAGCGCCGGCCTCTCAGGGCCGTAATGGACTTCCACACTTTGGCAGTTAAAGGGCTGAGTAATGTAAATGAGGATGGCGTTTGAAAATAAAAACGTATGTCAAATCTTCACTCCCCACACACTGCCCTGTGCTATAATAACACAGTGGGATTTATGCCAGCCTGAGCCTCTTTTCTTTCCTGACTCACTGAAGAAAGTTTGTATTAAAGCATCTGTTTTTTTGAACTAATTGGTTAAATTTTATTAAGTAGGCTGAAAGAGGAAAAAAAATCTAACACATATGGCCTATCAAGAGTAATTTAGTCACTAAATATAATAATGCCATCTATTTGATCTATCCAACAAAAGACAGCAAGTGAGCCGCAAGGACTTGCAGTGTGTGTATTGTCCTTCTGCTTTTAGATGCTTTAAACTGCAAAGCTTAAGGGGAATGGGTCAAGCTACCATGTTTTTTCATTTCACAGGTGAGGTTTGGAGGTTACTTGAATGGCAGGTGCGGTCACAGTAAAATTTTAATGAGGCAGTGGCATGTTTTGGCAGGAGTGTTACAGACCAGGCAACTGCTTGGGCTAGCTGAGATTCTTGGGGCCGCCTTGGCCACTGCTTGCATGCAAGTGATGGCATCATGGGTCTACCTCAGTGTAACAGATGACCAGGAATTAAAACCATGAAAAGGCCACTGAAAGCACAAGGGCTTGTAAGTAGGCATCCTATCATACCTGAAAGTATTGCCAGCAACACTTAAAACTGCAGGACCTTGCAAATCCCAAGGGAGTAAAACAGCTCTAGAAACCTTCCCATCTGTCCGAGAGGTTGAAACAAAGGTCTCTTCTAGGAACACTGATAAGAACAGGAACTGCAGGCAGCAGGGCTGAGCAGAAGCTTTATTTCCCTTTTCACACTATGACATTTGATATTGTAACAACAATGAGGCAGAAGGATTGCTGGTGGCTGTTGGATATGTGTCTGTTCAGAAAATCTTTGGACAAGAGAAGACTGAAATACTTGCTGAAAATCTGTTTAGGAGTAGCCTCACACTACTTGGAAGAGCAGAAGGAAACTGAAGTTATCAGTGGTGAAATTTTCATGGTGTGGGAAAGCAGGGCCAGAATTAAAAAGGGGGGATTCATTACACCAGGTCATAGTGCTATGGCACAACCAGTCCATGAAACTTTATTCCTTTATTTATGTTCAAGAATGCCTTACTTCTCTGCCTAAATTTACTGTTGCAATTCTGTAATCTGGTATTTCTTTAAAAAAAATATATATAAAATTTCCCCCTACCCTTAGTAGAAGGAAAGCTTCTGCTTCACTGGATTTAAGTTTTCCTGCAATAATGTTTACCCTGAATTGCATCTTAAAGCCTTGCTTTCCTTGGAATCATGAAACCAAGGAACAGACCTGCTTTTCTGTGAACTCTTTTCATATGGGAAACGAATCTGGAAAACAAGAAGTAGCTATAATTACAGCATAACAAGTCAGGTCTTCTGGGGATAGAGAATAAGCCTTACAAAGAAAGACAGGAGAATGTAAGTCAACACAGAGAGCGAATAACATTATGTTAGGTGATGCCATGACAGATAATCCAACCAGTAGAGAATAGAATAATGACAGAGAAATTGAGGAAAAGCAGGTGCTGTTGGAGGTAAAGAATAATAGGCTAACTTAGAAAAGATGGGTAGAGAAACAATCTCACATGGATTAAAAATAAAGTTTTTGATATGCTCAGGCTTTAGCAAAACTGAACTTAGAAAAGTAAAAATTCAGGTTAAATTTCAGTTCTTTTAAACTTTGCTCCCTACTTTGCTGTTTGAACTCAGCTGAATATGAACATACATTAATATTTTCATAGATAAGAGTATTCAAATTGGTAGGGTTTCAGAAATGGGGTGAGACTGGAATGAGGTTGGACTTGAATGTAACCCAGCACAATTTTGGCTGAGAAATCCTTAACTGGATTCAGCTTATACTGTAGGTAGCTCTAGGAATGGCAGATCTCTGAGCTCTGTGACCTGTCATCTGGAGCTGATTACCCCAAAGTTGACTGTATTCATAATTTTCACCCCAGTGATTCAAAAACTCAAAACAAATTTAAGATGATAGTGCCATATAGGTAGGCCTATCTTATGTCTCCAATGCATATGCTTCTTTTTCTTTTAACATCATGAACTCAGGAGAAAAAGCCAGGTTTTAATAGTTATATAGTTCAAGATAGTACTTGACACAGAACACAGCAGCTTAGAAGCATGACATTTTAAAGAAACCACTGTGTCGAGTTGCTTAAAGAAACCAGAGTACTATGTTATTGATTTACAATATACTTAGAACTTCTAGAAGGTAATTCTAAATGCTTTTTCTTTTATTCTTAGAGAGTAACAAGAATGGAGATTTAAAACAAAAATGTGAAGGTGCTGTTGTCTATCTCACTATTGACATGTTTGCCTCAGCCTTTCACTTTAGGTAGGTGGGTTTCCAGCACCATAGAAAATACTATACTTGTTATTATAAGAAAGTTATTAGTGTGGATTGAATTACACCTGTAAGAGACCAAGCAATTGTGATCACCACTGGGCTGGGCTTACATATATACACCTTCAGTGGGAACGAAGGGCATTCAAGCCCTCTTAAGAGACATTCAAATACTTGAAGGCAAAAACAGAACCTGCCACCTGGCTGGCAGTCACTGAAGAGTTGCCCAAATCGGGATCAGAAAGACTGACCCATCTGCTGCTGAGTCCTACTCACAGCATCTCCAGATCAGTTTTGAATCACCCTATGAAGGCGGTAGAGGTTTGTCTATGAGAGGATAGAACATCTCAGTCTCTAGAATCGCCAACCTAGCGACTTTCACGGAGGAAAAAAAAAAGAGAGAGACTTAAAAAGTTACAGAGAAATTAAAACAAAATACCTGCTAGACTTGCTATCTGAGACCTCACATGCCTCTAGTTTCAATCTAGACAGAGGCTTACTTGGATGCTTTCAGAATTTTTTTTATAACAAATATAAAAACAGATGAAATTCTAATGGCATAGATATACCACCATACCCATCACTATTAGTAAACCATGTCTTTCTTTTTCCTTTTTTTTTTTTTTTTTTTCTGATGAGTTTGAAACAGCCATGAGGAAATCAGGATCCTCATTCCTATTCTCCAATAATCTAAACGCAGCATATAATTTACAAGGCTGTAAAGAAAGCAGAGACATTAAACACAATAGAACCATCAGTATACTGTTAAATTTCTTTCTGGGTCTCAGATTTCAGCATGATTATATTTTATTGTCTCATCTTGTTTGTCTGCCATAGATGCACAATGACATGATGATAGGATGCAAAGATGTGTGGGAAGGGATTAAAAACACTTGCTCACTAGCTTTGTTAGCCCACAGGCACAGAGAAATCAGGGAGAAAGGGGAAGAAATCTATCACTGCTTGCTTAAAATATTCTTTGGAAGAAATGCTGATCCATGCTTTCACTTATATAAAGAAGGTGGAATGATTTAATCAGGTAATGATGGATTCAGGTGACATTTAGTGTTAAGTTCACTGGAGAGCTGCCATCTTCGCACCAGAGCCAAGGTCCACAGCCTACTGCACCAGGATGCAAGCCTCCACCCTACCTTTCTATAAAACGTGCATTCCTAGCTACCAGTAAAGATGCTGAAGAGCCATAAAGTCTTGCTTAATTTGCTTTCATTTCCTCCACAAAAATGATGTGCAGTCCTATTACAGGAGTCAGTGCTGAGACGTATAAATTAACCTTTGGAAGCAGCTTTTGGTCACATGCAACTTTGAATCCAACTTTATGCTGCCCATTTAAAACGTCACCTTATCTGAATTTACATAGCTGGTTCTAAGTTTCCTGATTAAAACTTGCTGATTAAAAAAAAAGTATTTACTATAAAGTGTTTGTAGATTTACAGATCAAATTGGCTCAGTAAAGGGTAAATACTGTAAAGACGGTTGAGAAACCTGAACACTAAAGGGATTAAGAACAGCTCTGAATAACGAAAAGGGTGAACAGGGCACTCTCAGACAGCAGCAGTATCATCTAGCTCATAGTTTGAGCAGGCTTTGAACAGCCTGAGAACGACGTTAGAGCAGAACTGAAGAGCTGAAGGCTCTTAGGTCACCATCATAAAACAAGATGGCAACCTTGGCCTGGCTTGTAATAGAAAGGTGACCAGAAAGGTGAAAAAGCATTTCCAGAATGGAATATTTCTTGTTTGCTTTAGCAAATACTGAGAGGCACTGAACCCCACAGGTTTAAAACACTCAGTTGAGACACTGAGAGTGCCACTGGAGGGCTTCTCACATTACCAAGCCTGCGTATAAATAGAAGATTGCTGTCTTAATAATGTTCATCCAACAGTTTTCATTAAAAAATAAACGCATAAACAACAACAACAAAGCCCTAGAACTGTATGAGCTTTTACAACTGCAAAACTGTTTATATTTGGAGAATAAAATTCAAATTTTGCCAATGAAATATTAAACACGCTGTGATGCTCTTGCACCTTATGAGGAAAGCAGTATGTCAGCACCTAGGGCTTTGTATCTTGCCTTTCCATGCTAGTTTGAAACAACAGTCGTAAATGCATTTGAAGGAGAGAGGAAGAATGTTGTCTAAGTGCCTGCCATTATTTTATGCCTTAATTTAGCCTTTAGATACGCAGACTAAAATAAAACAAATTAGTTAAATGGCTTTTGAATCTAAGTCCTATCATCCTCCCATTGAAAGCAAGAATACTACTGCAATCCTCTTGCAAAAATATTTAAGTTAGAGGTAGAGAATAATTACATATTGTTAATACAAAATGTGTGCTTTCTAGTTTATAACTCAGCAAATAAAAACCCTGAGAAATCTATTTACATGAAATATCACTAAAAAAAAATAGCAAGTCCAAGACCTCAGTGTTAAACATAACTCTTGGTATCCAGCTGACAAGAGAAAATCCTTATTTTCTCTTTCTTTTAATGAAAGCTTTGAGTTTTTTAGATAATATAGAGCACAGCAAAAACGGGAGAGAGACCCTAAAAATCAATGGACCTGCAACTATTTTTAGCCCTTGCTATTTTCTGCTGTCCCTGATGTTAAGCCAATTTTGGGGAGATTTGGCTGTGTGTGTATTTCTGAGAGACATTTGCAATCAGCCATCATGTAAATTATCCCAGAAGCAAACTGAGAGCCGCAGCTGAGTGAGTGCTGGGCTGAGCAGAGAGAACAGCCAGTTCTCTCAGTCCTTGTATGTCACAAAAGGGGGCAGAACGTCAGTAGATTCTGCTGTGACCTAAGAGGAAAGTGATGCTGTACATCCAGCTGTGATTTTTTTAACCGCGTAATTTCTCTCTTCTTTTGTTGTCTAATGTTACTGATTTTTTCCTCACAATCTAGGCCTTCTCCCCCCCAACAGTAAAGACTTTTGTGCTATATGTGTGTGTGTGCGTATATATATATACATATATATATATATATATTCAGATCAGGAAATACTTTTCTTCCTTGTAATTCAAAATAGGGTTCATTTATTTCCTTTAAGTCAATTACTATGGGTTTGTATGAAGGGAAGAAGAAGAGGAGGAGGAGAGGAGAAATCTTCTGGAGAAAAAGCGACATTTTTAAACTAAATTGCTGTCATCTGAAAGAGAATTATAATTTCCATTACAAAAAAAAAAGAGATGTACACTCAATGTTAAGAGTGAAATTCACCTTGTATAAGGGGCTACTGATGCACATGGCTTCTGATGGGGATCGTGATGCATTTCACGTATGTTTTATGTCGGATGCCATTGGCACCCGGATTCTGGGCTGGTGTCTGAGCAGATGGGTGCTGATTTCACCTACTGAGAACTGCGAAAGTTCCCTTGAAATGGAAAGAATGGAAAAAATCCCATTGACTTAATGTAAGGTATATCAGGCCTGACAAAAACACCAGATTTGCTTCATAATCTAACTTTATCAGCTCAGCCTTGCTCCCGAGAAAGTCAGTGGCAGTTTTGCTCAACTTCAATAAGAGCAGCATTTATGTTCTCTACATCTGAGCCAATCTGGTACTTCATGAACAACCAACTAGAAAGCTTTGAAAAGTTGACTATGCTCCTTTTCACTGAATCTATAATTAATTGCTCATCAGAACTAGATTATTAGCACTTGAAGGATACAATTCTTACAGCTAAGACCAGCAATTCTTCCATACATAGTTACAATATTTGGATCTTGAAGCACTCTGGTTTACTACTTTATATTTTACTACTTTACTTGATATTTTTATATCTTTGTTTGTGCTTTCTTACTCAGCACTTATGCAGTAATTGGCTTGTTTTAAAAACAAGCAGAGAAAGAATGTGATACGAACCAGGAAGTGAGAAGTGGTATATGGAAGAACGACCTCTATATATGTTAGGGCTAAATCCTATCATATATAGCAAGCAAAAGTCAGGAGATTTTTTTTTTCTTGAAAATTCAAAGCAGAATTTGACAACTCAAAATGTAAGGAGAAACTTTTTCTTATATACTCTTGTCACATACAATGGTGAATGGTTTGACACAACAAATAGCTTTCCTTATTTTGGGTGGTTTTGGGTGGTCTTAAATCTCTGTCAATCTTGTCAGTGTCATTACTGAAAAACTGCCATGACATTACGGTGGTAACATCCTCCCTACTCTCAGTTTCTTCATCCTGCTAATGCTTAATTTATCTCTTTTTCTTCTTCCTTTTTTTTTTGTCTTTACAGCACTGTCACCTGCTGATGCAGCTAGCGCTGTAACCCTGCTGAGAGCTTCTGCACAGCTGCCAGGTCTAACTCGAGCTGTGTGGCCAAGTCCAGGTTGCTAATCTGGAGAATGACGTCTCTGTCTTATGCCTCCATGCCCAGAAACTGGCAGTCCATGGTGTCGTGCAAAACTGCTGCCTATTATTGCCAGAAGTCAAAATTTTATTCAGTGAAAGCATTTTTTCATGCTGGAAATAAAACTAAAATAATTGTGCATCAATTGAGATCTGCAGAATATCTATTGTATAGGAATTAAATAGTTTTTATAAAAACAAAACCATGGTAGTTGAAGTTTGGCAAACACAAAATATGTATTGCTTTACTAGAAACATTTTTGGAGCTTTCCTGAAAATTTTCTTGAAGGTCAATATCAAATAACCTCAAAAACAAAACAGAGGCTTGAAATGAGCATGCTGTTTTTGCATGTGCAGTCACTTTACATGAGCCGGGGACAGCTAGGAATCTTTATGGTGATGTTTATTTACAGGTTGCAAACTATTTCACACTGAGCTCCATTAAAAAAGTAAAAAGTTCACTGTTTCTTTTAGAAGCTAACCTAAAATTCATACTTCGTACTGGTGGAAGTCCCATATCAGGGAACTTTTAGGCACCTGCTTAATCATGCAATTAGATTCAACAGAACCCAAGTGGCTACAATACTGATATTTTTCTGATTCAAAAATATATTTACTACATTTTAGTTGCCACTCTGGACCAACACCGCTCACCCAAGAAAAACCTGCACCTCCCTGTACAGACAAAACTTTTAACTGTTTTCAACAGCAGTCTTCTTTGAGCTGTACCTGCATTATTCTGCCTTAAAGTCATAGCCCTTTGCTCTAGAAGGACCTGGCAAAGTTAGCCTAAGGGTAAATAACTCAGCTTTTGGGGAAAACAGGATCAAGAGACACCACAACCGTTCTAAGGTCTACTGGGCACCAGCAGCTTGTGGATGTGCCACCAGTGAGACCCTCCAGAAGGTTTTGTGTATTTCCAGCAATCAAAGTTGGGAAATTAAATGGCTAGAGAGAAGAATAAAAACAACTTTCAACAACAGCTAAATGAAAATAACATTAATTACTTTTCCTTATTAATTTTACATTAAATATGGAAATGCTATACTTAAGGAATTACGAACTTTTTTTTAAAAAATAAACTCCATTTTTTTTAATGGAGTTATGCCAAGTTATGAATTGTAACTAGCCTTAACCTCCTTAGGATAAGTGACTTTAAAAAAAGAAAAACAGTATCTCTATATTGCATTGCCTTTTCTGAGAATTCCAGGTGCTCAATGTCTATGAAAATCAAGCAGGTTTTATTGAGGAGCTTAAATTTGGACTTAGCAGCCTAAGTTTAGACTCTGAAGTTTGAATTTAATTTAATGTGACACTATATTCCTGTACAGGCCAAGCTTGGCCTCATGTTCTTTAAATAAAGCACCTTCAATTTTACTTGACAGGATGATATCTAAATTGAAAGAGAAGGTTATTTTGTCTCTACTGGTTCTGTAGCTAGAACAAGTGGTCATGCAAATTATTCCATTCATAATAATTTATGCCAAAATAAGTGTTATATTTGCAACAGATACCAAAAGCAAATTATTAAAGCAGTGGGCAGACAAGAAAACTGCTAACTTGCTTCCTCTTGGAGGTGATTTGACAGATAGTTGGTGAATCTGGTTAACACCATGGTCTGACAGGGGGGTGAAAGGCCACTTACTAAGCCACTGATGCACACAAAACACTTCAGCATTACGTTTCGTTACATTTTTAAAGGGATTAGAGTTTTAACAGAAATAAGCTGGCTTTCCCTAGGAGTTAAGGTTTAGTAGTGGTGTGTCTAAGAGTAGAGCAAAAATATGATCCCCATGGGCCCACAGGGTGTGTTCATCTATACCAGCCTTCAGAAAAAAAATCACTTTTCTTAGGGGCAAACATTTACAAAAATCCATGAGGAACTTGCACAGAAAACAAATCTGAATGTGTGCTGGATGGCCCAATGTTTTCCCTATCTTTGATATTCAAAATAGGCATGGCAATGGGACTAACGTTACAGCAGAATTCCCTGAAAATCCCCACATAACTTTTTCATGAGTAACGTGTTGGACTAGACACTATAAGGAAAGAAAAGACGTAGTTTGAGGCTACGGTGGGATCTAGCCAAGAACTGCTGTTTCACTTCGAGCAAAAAGATAGAAGTCCAATGAACCAACCTTGAATTGTCCTCTTGAAGAAAGCCTTGCAGGCCTCACAGGAAGCCACTCCATAGTGGTACCCTGATGCAATGTCACCGCACACCAAACACAGTCTTTTGGGCATCGAGTTCAGCATATATTCACACTTGGTCTGTGAATCTTCAGCAATGGTGCTGGAGCAGTCATCATACCGTTTCCTGACCGGCCCGTTTCCGCCGAGCCCCGTGGCCGAAGGGTAGAGGGGAGGCGAGTCCAGCCCGTTCTGGTGTCCATTCATGGTGGAACTGTAGCTCCCGCTGGCGTCGGAGGAGCCACCGGGGCTGCGGTGGTTGATGCTGTCCGTCAGAGAGGCAGGGCTCGACGGTTCCGTCTTGATGTACGACGAGCAGCTAGAATCAATGTGTCGATCTTTGCTTGACATTCTGCAGAGAAGCCTGGAGTGACGAGAGAGAGAAAGAGAAATTTGTGTATTAAAGACAGTGCTCTTTAAGGCTGCTCTGGAAGGGTTAGGGACCGCACATCACTCATTCATTAGTCAATACCTCTTGTTCTACATGAAGGCAATCAGCATAAGGGCATGACAGAGCTTTATCAAAGCTCCAGACAGGCAGTAAACAAAAACTTTAAAGAGACCAAATCCTTCTCTTCTCCCCTCCACCTCTCCCTTCCAGACTGTGGGTCCATTTCAAATCAACTCTTCAATTTTTAACTTGCCATTCAGCAAGACAAAATATTTAAAAAACAACTATTAGCTTCCTACACTATTTTTTTCCTTTCCTATCAGCATTTTCTTTCCATAAATTCCATTGTTACCAGAAGCAAATAATTCCAAGTCTGAACTCAAAAATGTTCTGCCCTATAATTAATATTTGTCAGCACACATCAATAAAACACATATCCATCACCTACTGATCTGATCCCAGAATTGAGGAATTCATCTTCCATGAACTTTTTTTCTTTATTAATATTGTTTTATTATACGCAGCTATTAGTAAAAGAGTAAGGCATCAGCTGAGAATTCTGACCAATAATTAGGGCTAGACTCCAGTTTCACAAAGTCTAAGTGAAATGATTCATCAGCTCTGGCTGCAATTACTTTCTAGCCATTATCCTCAGACTAACCAGTAATAACTATGCCAGCATCCCATATATCTACAGCTCTAGAGGATCTGACATTTTACAGGTCCCATTCTCACTTAAAAAATAGAGGAATTTTTAGATAGGAGTTCTGCCTTTCAGATGGTAAGCCTTATTTCTCAGTTCTCATCTTTTGCAAAATTTAACATTCAAAACTAAACATCAGAAACAGCCATAAAAATTTGATTTGAGAAATCAGTGCTTTCTACAGGAAAAAAATAAAATCATCTTGTCTATTCCGTTCTTGTTTTTTTTTTTATTTTTAAAAGTATTTTGCAGAGAATGTAAGACAAAAGTAACAAGCAGAAAGCTCCGAATCAGATGCCGTTTTCCTCTTCCACGGCCATGACTATGGGACCCCAGAAGCAAACGGTCAACCCAGCGTTTTCCTGACAGTGCTCTCAGCAGCTGCCAGTGTGCAGATGAGCACAGCGAGCATTTCTCTAGGAAGATTTTCAGCAGAAACTCAACCACACTGCAAGGCCGCACACCTGCACCTATAGCAGGTTCAAGCAAACCCACAAGTCCAGATGATTTGACTGACTTCAAGTAACTTTCTAGAACCAATCTTGAGATACTATATTTAGTTGCTCACCTTTTTGTGCGTTAACAGAACTTAATTTCTACTTAAAGCTCGGGAACTAAATTCGCCACTGCAAAATTTATCTAAGTCCAGAGACTTGGCTTAATTTCCAATTAAGATCAAAATCTGCCCTTCACTATAAATGCCGGCTTAGGATGAGATTTACCCTCAGTTCAGTGCCCATGGACCTTGGTTAGGACCTCTGTATCATTGCGAACTTCACTGTAAAATACTATTAAAAACAAACTACAAGTGGTTCTGGAAAACAGCCAGACTGACTGACATGCAGAAAAGCTACCCTCAAAACTCAAAATCAGTATTTATTCTGGGCAGTGGAAGGAGCGAGCTAACTGGTGTCAGCAAATAAACCAAGGAAATGGGAAGGTTAAAGCCATGGAAGTGTCTTATTACACTGGACCACCTGCTTGTGCTGTCCTTTCCTCAAGATCTGGAGGGGGGAAAAGCCCCTTGCCAGCCCGCAGTAGCGTGTGCCTCCTCTCCTGCATCTGCTGCCTTGTCGCCGTCGCTGTTAATGAGCGCTGTAATTAATAGATAGCTCTCTCTTGCCTCTCCAGTTGCACTCTGGGCTAAGCACTTTTCTCAAGTCAACGTTTGAAAGAAAGCGGGTCGGCACTGACTTACAGCAGCTCTGCGAATTCCTTTTAATTTAGGGCACTTACACCACCACTCCACTTATTACCTTATAATTACTGGACCGCTCTCACATACATTATGATCTTAGACTAGAGTTAGAAGTTATTAGGGTACTAAAACATGGTGTGTCTGTCTCGCTCCCTTTTCTTTCTTGGACACTGAATTTTATACAGCTGTGACTAAAAGTATTAACTCTTTCACACTGTATCAACTTACTTTTTGTATTATTTTTCTTACACTAACAACAAAGTCTTTTTACGGAATAAACAAGACCTCCCTTCTGTTGAGATCCCATATGGAAAGCCTCAACATATTGCAGTAGGTGACCACTGTCCTCCCTCTACCACAACCAGCTTGATGGCTCATTTTTTCCTGTAAGACTCCCGCTGCTGATTTTTTTTCTAATCTGTGCAGTAATGAGCTGTGCTGTCACTCTGCCATTCCCAGAACAATCATTTGCAATTAATTAGTTGCCCGAATGCATGTTGCTTCAGCCAGTGTAAAAGTGGATTTCTCCCACTCTGAGCTGCTAGAACCAAAACAGGATTCCCATTTGGCAAGTCTCAAGATCTGATTAGCAGTGTTGCTTAGGCTAAAGCCAGTCTGATGATGCTTCTGAAGGAGCAGTCTCTGGTACTAACCGAGATTCATCTGCTTCTGGCCACAGCCTGAACAGTCTAAACTGGATTGGAGCACGCTGGCAAAGCACAAGTTCAGTTAAAGCATCAACCTTTCAAGGAAAAAGAGAAAACAACAGCTCGTGACGGAGGGCAAAAGCTACCTCAGTTGCCCCAGAGAAAGGCTGTGGTGGGGCAGCGGCCGTGCTGCTTTCACCCCTTCGTTGCAGTGTCACATCTGAATGAGAGCAACTTAGAAACCATCTTATCCTGGTGGCAGGCTGGGCCACCATCAAATTATTACGCCGAACATTTGGAATAATGCCTAAGCTACATCTCTGCAAAAGCCCTCCCTCAGTTCCCTCCTAATTACTACTTAGCTCGTTACGCTGAAGAATTCCTAGACACCACTGCATTATATGTTAAAACTACAGTTGGGGCTTAATTCTCTCTTCCTCTGTGTGTCTGAAATTCTACAGCTCTATTATTCAAGCCTGAAATATTCACAACTATCTATAAATTCAATTGTCAGCCAGTGGGTTTTATTCTAGACCTCACTTCAATCTAAAATTAGAGGCACTAAAATTCACATTAACTCTAAGAGGAATGTAGTGAATAAGACTTTATTTCAAAAGAACACCTTTTTGTCAGAAAGAGCTATTTTCAAGATGATGGCTTTATCTGCATTCAAAGAGAATAAGCCCAATTCCACATTGTGCTGTTAATGCAAAAATTTTAGGTCACATTGGATTAATAAAAATCTAAATTTAGTTAAGGTTTATGAACAGAAATAACATGTGTCATATAAAAATGTACAGTATTTATTTTAAAGCCTTGGTGGGCTTGTTTTTTTTTTTTTCTTTACTATATTTTAAGTCAAATAAATGGCAATTCCACTGGTGGTGAGATGTTCCCAGGTAAGTTTATTAAGAGCCAGAAGCTCTCAGCTACACCTTCCTTTCAGTACCTCCAGAAAAAGCAACTACTTTATAAAAGCATTTCTCTGCCCACGTGCAGGAGGGACTGTGTATGGTGCTGCAAACTTCTAAAAATACAGAGCATACACCACTACTCTGTACTGCTGTACTGCTTCCCAACTCCTTCATCCAAGCAAGACTTGAAACTGGTTACTGCTGGCACAAATGAACAGCAACAGAACACTTCAAAATGCAACTCCAGCTTTAAAAATGGTCTTAAAAACAATAATGAATAAATTGTATGCTATGTGCTCACGAAAGGTTGAATATATTATGAATTTATTAATGCAATCACATTCATCTTTCCATCTACCTGCCACATTGCTAATGATATTGATGGTGCTGACATTGGCTAAATCAGTGTCAATAATGCAAGTGGAGTTCAAAAATTAACTGCATCTGATTACTGTTTCTAAGGCCTCAGAAAAGAACGCCTTCCCATCCAAGCCACTGAGAGCTTTTTATATTTTGTCCTTGTATACAATTGGTTCAGAATGTTATTTTTTCATTACCTCCCATATTACTGACACCTAAAGGAGGTCAAAACAACATGCAGATACTTCATAACCCTTCAGCACATTTCATGGAGGCTTTGCAAGCAGGCAATATTCTGCTTGCAGCATCATTCACCCTTTCAGGGGAGCTGCACTAGTGGTTTCAGTGAGAGCAGCAATTAGTCACAATAATTAGAGTGAGCACCTTTACTGTAGACCAACATGATAGTCCACTTTTACCATGTCTGCACATTAAGGTTTCAATTCTTTCCTCTTCTTTAACAGCAGAATTACTCTACTGCCACAACGGGAGGAACAGCTTGCTTTCAGATGACATTTTTAATGGAAGCTGCTATGTGGGAGCACGAGCAAGGCAGGCACTGCTTTACCTACATAAACACTTTGCATGGCAACAGCTCCATCCATCAGATTGCTCTCCAATGTGTTCCTCTAAGTCACATGGATGTGGACCAAAAACCTTCCAATACTCATTTTAGCCATGAAAACCTAGGCATAAAATAAAGTCTTGGTCTACCTTATACAGGGAGACTGTGCCAGAGTCAGAGCACAGTTCCTTCCTTTGACCATAAAAGGCCGTATTTCCCCTCAAATGCTGTCTTTACTGGCAGTATCATTTCACAGGTCTGCACCAAAATTAACAGACATTAAACTGTGAGGTATTTTCCAGTCATTTCCCATACTCTGTTTCTCTTGGGATAAGACAGTAAGTATTTGTGGGGAAAAAATGAAAATGTTGCTTCTTGCACTGCCACCCAAGACACCTCAAGGCTCTCACCAGGTCCTATTACAGAGCTGAGTTACAATTTCAGCTGAGCTACTTTACATGTAGCATTTTCTTTCTGCTTCAGCTAATTGCACTCTAGTAAAGTGGCAAAATGTGAATCACTTAGTAGGAAAATGGGCACCAGCTGCTATTGTCAGAGAATGGAGATGCAGAAGAAAAGGAAAGCGACTGAATGAAGTGTCATGTCAGAAATCAACGGTGCAACGTGTGATTTGAGAAAACATGACTACTTTACAGAGACAGGGTGTCATTATGGCATCACAGTAATACGATGCTTTGACAACTGCTGGGTCTAACATATCATCATTGCATTAAGGTGCACTGGCTTAGTTGGGGGAAGGAACAGAAAGGATTTCTTCTTTTAATAAGAAATATTTTAAGGTCTGCTTGGTTAACCTAGTGGATGAGATCATTAATTGCAAAGTGTTGCTAATCCTGTCCCATACATGCACATGCAAAACTGTTATTATGAATTAGGTCTGTACTAACAAACACTCATGTACCGCCACGTAATAAAGAGTGCTTTGTGTAGAACTGAATAGCTATGGCTTCTGTATGTGTTCACTTCATTCTGACAAATGTTGAACGTTTCCCTACTCTTGGTAATCTCTTCTTTTAATTATTCTTGAAACCGTCGCGTCACTTCCCCTTGGTCAGGGGAAGGACGGGAGCTAACGGCTTCTCCCAGAGCAGCTGGCGGAGCCGCCGGCGGCTGGCACGGAAGCAGCAACGCTGGAAGCCATTGTGTTGCCGCCAGCAATGGCCTGGGCTAACCGATGGCACGAGGTTCTAGCTGTCCCAGCAGTTACTGTGGGTCTCTATGCAGTGTCCTAAGCCTGCAAAAACCACGGGAGGCAGCAGACTAAGCCACTACTTTGTTCCTCTCAGGCTCGACAAAACACAAGCCATTAGCTGAGCTCCTTTATGTATGCACGGGAGAGGCTGTCAGTACTACGGTTCCCATTCTCTCTAAAAGCAAGTTCTCAAGTGACTGTCTTGTAACAACTGCAAGGCCTCCAAAACCAGAGGAAATTAATTTACCCTTTCCCCACTGCATACACATATTCATTATTGCTTCCCTTTTTGCTCCACATTGATTCCCCATGCTTCCTGGTTGATAAACTTTGTTAACAAGGAGGAAATGATCCTAAGATACCCCAATGTGTTGCAAATTATGACTGTTGACAGCTTCTACATTTAAGGATTATATCTGATGCACCAAAGCATACTAGTGTAATTTATCTTTAGCTCATTTCCTTGGACCTATTTCAACTGAGGGTGAGCATCTCTCGTTTATAGCTCTAAATACTGTAAGTGAGCAACTGTCAAATCAATAAAACTGTTAAATGCATAATAATACTGTGTAATTACTTACATGATGCTTTGCATAATTAACTGTCTGAGGTGTTCCTTGAGATAATGGATACTCACTGTATAGAATAACCTATAAAACACACACTGTTTATGTGGACAGAAATTATATTTAAAACTTTCATTTTAATAATCCAAGTCAGGTTTGGCACTATACAACCAAATGCCTTCCTCTTCTGTCAAGCCCAAATCAATTCTTATGGCATTACTCTATAGCTAACGTGATATTCCACTGATGATAACTATTACCCTGATTACTTGCAAGTAATGTAGTAATAACAAAAATATACTTAAACAAACTACTGCTATTTAATCAATATTATTGAGACAAACTAAGTGTTTTAATAAGCCTGTACAGATGCACTAACGCAGGTTTAATTAAATGCATCCTTAGACACGCACAAGCTCTGCAGCATACAGATCTTCTAGCAACACAGAATATAACTCTTAGAATCTCAGATTAAAATCTGAAACACTCAGCAGCCAAAATTACAGAGCTTTTGTTACTACAAAATGATTATTGTTTATATCAGGTACTCTTTTGGGAACCAAAAGGTCAACAGGGAAGAATCTTGAAGGTCTTGCACCTCTGAACTGAAGAACCAGGCATCTGAACATGTGCCAGCCCTTAGTAACACAGCTGTACAGCACACTGAATATACGTCCTAATAACACGTCCCAATAAAAAAAAAGTAGTAAAAATAAAATAAAAAAACTAAAAGGCAATAAAGTTGATAAAAAAAATCCTTTACTAGTGCATATATGCAACAAGTATCCTATCAGCTGTCATACACTGCTACTAACAGGCACAAACACAGACACCTTCCTGTCAGAAGACTTGCCGACTTCTACAGATTTTTAAGCCTTTCAAATCGAAATATAGATCAATACTTTTTTTGTATGCTCTGACAATTCAGTTTTCAAATACTGAAAAGAAAAGCAAAGAGAACAGAACACAAGAAACAGACGACAGCTTAAATGAAAACATATATGATTTTCAAGCATTCCATAAAGGGATATGTGATTTTGCATTTTTGCGTGTAGTAGATTAGGGTTCCAACAGAACCTAAATCTCAGTAAGCATTTGGAGAGTTTCATCTGTGATGAAATCATTTTAGCTGAGGTTATACACTCACTACTGGTATCACGTGGAATCCACCTTATGTCTCGAGCCCCCCGAGGATTTGGTGAAGTGTCAAGGAGTCTTCTGGTTATTAATTGTGGGGATTCATTTTATTAAGAGAAATCAACTGAAAGAGCAGGAATATATCAAATGCTGTATTTAGCTACTTCAAGGGAGAAATATACAAAACTTCAAAAGTAACTACAGATTTATTCAACAACATAACAGGCTTTCTAAAGAGGGATTATTTTGAAATGATTACAGCATCAATAGCAGTTACTTGGGCCCATCAGAAAGCCAGTAGTACAGATCACAGACACGCAGCTGCTCATCACTTTTCCAAAAGGAAAAAGAAGAAATTGCCTTCAGTCTCAAGACAGATTCAAAGTTTGTGTCGAGTTTCCACAATTCATATGAGCAATTTTCTTGCATCTGCTGCAAAAGGCAGCGCGTAGGTGTGTGCACACCGTGTACCTGCACCGGTCTCATTACCCACTTCCCTCAGCGACATTCCATAGATTTATGAGAGAAGAAACATGATTTGTTAGCCAGTTAAATTGGAGGCACAATTAGAAAGAACATACCAGAAATAGCAGCAGTGAGCGAGCACCTTAAAGACTCAGAGCTACAAAGCGAGCGATCCTTCCCTCAGCCCTCACTCCGCCGCCTCCCGAGGGTCTTTCTGTCCTCCCGACCACACACCACAGCTTTAAACCCTCCCAAACGCGCGCACAGGCAACTAAAGAACTACTTGGCGAGTTGGAAAATGACGTTTTCCTGCAATCAGTGTTTAAGTGAATGTTTGTCCCAGTGTGTTACACCATGCTGTCAGCTAGCAGCAGGGAGCCGTTGAGTTGTTACTACATTTGATTTGACTGCCAGTAGGAAGCTTTATTTCTACCAACTGTTAGTTGCCAGCTCTCTGGATCTTCTCTTACTTGGGGAATTTTGGGGGCTTTTTTTCTCTCATATAGGCTATTATTTTTCTCTTTTGCTCAGAAGACTCTTAGCACAGGGGAGAAGAATCTCCCATCACTCTGCATCACAGCAGTCTGCCCGCTGACGCCAGCCGCCTTATCTGCAAAAAAGTAATTGCATTAGGGCATACACAGCTTGGTCCTGACACACGCCAAAGAAGAAAAGGAGTTTTTACCTCAGGACATAGGAAAGAGACATGCCAAAGAGGGGTATTACATAAGCAAGCCAAAGAATTGGGATTTTAGTCTGATCTTTTCTGAAAATATGGGGTTAGACACTGCAGGTATAGGTTAAGAGAGGATACCCTGAGTGAGTTTTCCTCACAAGGAAGGCATTTCTTACCCAAAGCTTTCCACGTTTCTCAGGTACAGTTTTTGGAGTGTTTTTTTGTTTACTATCCATGTGCATTCTGAGAGATTCCTCCTCTACCAAACGAGACCCTGAAACTTTCACAGCCGTTTATAATGCTGCCTCTTCCTTCACAATGATGATTTTGATAATTAGGATCTAATTATAATGGATCTGACAACAACTTCCAACAAGGAAGAGCATCTTTAGAAAAATGAAAGCATATGCGTGAATGGCGCGGGGAAGTGGGGGAGGAGGGGAGGAAAACGTTCCTGTGAGACAAGACGAGAACTCCGGCTGAATGGAAAAGTAATTAACACTAAAGAGCTAAAACTGTAATTAAAGAAAATTTCATTAAAGGGAGGCAGGTGATTCCACTTTCCTAAATATGACAAGGTGCTGTATAAAAATAAAATAGCAGCCCGTTTCAGTGAGCGGAGCAGGAAAGCCATGTCTTTAACCAGATCAAATTCTCGAAATTGGCTGTCAAGACGGGATTGTTGTGATTTATACCCGTCTATCAAGCGCATGAAAGAGAGAGACAGGAGAGGAAAAGAGGCAAGCTGCTGTCGCTTCCATTCGCAAAGCACCTTTAATTTCCACAGCACCATCTGTTACCAAATCTAATTCACATTCCCTCCTAATCTGGTTTAGTTCCGTAATACTAATTCTTCCACTGCTCTTATGAACATGGCTCTCAAGAAAAAGCTTTGGTTCTGGGTTGGTAAGAAATTGAATATTATACAGTTAAGGTTCTGGTGACTTAAGTGAAGCATGCTGTCCATTAAAATGCACTTCTGGTAAAGGGATTTGTTTCCAGCCAGTGCAGAGATAGGGAATTGCTCACAACTGAGAACCACGGAGGGATGATAGGGGGAGGGGAGGGAGGAAGAGAAAAAAAAGGGGAAAAAAGAGGAAAAAAAAAAAACACAAGCAATGATAGGAAAGTAGGCTGGGGACATGAAAGCAGAGGTTGTCATAAAATACAATTGTTGTCAAGTTCAGTCACATTCAGTACCAGCTATAAAATCACTTTGTCACGGTCTCGTATCGGAAGCTTCAAACTGCATTTTTTGTTAAGAAAACCGAAAGGAGTGAAACGTAAGATTCTGCATAGCGGAAAGTATTTCTTTCAAATTATGAGACACAAATAGATGTAAGAAAACGAACAGGTAGGAACAAAAATCCAACGACACTTAAAAAACAGTCTCCAAACTGCCTGCATTTCAGCAAACACCATGTTACTACTCTTAGCTGTGGGAGGAGGACAAATGTCCCAATCCCTTGGCTTGGAAAGAAAGTGAAGGCCCAGGCCTTTCCTGCAGCTGTATTCAGAAAAGCAGCCTGATCCACAAGGTCTGGAGGTGATTCTGCTTGCTCTCTGCTTCATGTACACAGCTCCTCAACTGCACTCTCTTGCAATTAACAGTGGAAAAAAATAAAACATAGATAAGTATTATTACTAACACCATCATCACCACATTTTCATAAATACTAATGAGCAATAGCCATCTTTTCCTTTTAGATTTTAATGTTAAAGATCTGAAACTGCATTTTCAAGGAGTTCAATGTACCACTATCTCCTTCTTACAGTTAGGTAAAAACAAACACGGGAAGGCAAAGAGCTGCCTAATGCTCCTCAACCAGCCAGTGATGCAGCGTGGAGGAGAATCAAGGCTCTGCAGGCTCTGGTTCAGCACATTCTGCAGGATTTCTCCATTTTTTTGCATTCACTGTAATGAAACCACACATTAGAAGTGTGAACTTCTAATCTGGGAACTTGCCTTGAACTTTCTGAAGTAAGACCTTGCCTATTTTTAAAAGTACATAGTATTTTCTGAAACAATTGATGTTAAGGCTAACTGTGATTACAAACAGCTATAGACTCAATTAAATCTCATCTCTTCTGTTTTCTACATTAAAACGTCTATTTTTCTGTTAAAGTAAATCAATTTATGTGCAGCCTTCCCTCCTGCAAAAAGCCTATGGCAAGAACAGCTTTAGACAGCGAACAGAGCAATGTGTGAGCCATGTGTGGCTGTGAATAGCCCAAGGTTTTTGTGCAGATTTGAAATAGGCAGGCAATACTACGAAAAATTACTGTAATTAAATAATATTCTACAATACGCAAAAGGAAATACTAGTGTTCATTATATGAAGGAGTAATGCATATATAAAAAATAATCTTAGTAGAATGCAAAACTACAAATGTGTAACTGCTATGAAACATCTTTGAAAAGAGATGCAAATTCTAAGGAAGTTTCCTCCACAAATATTACCGATTCACAAACTGCTTAAGTCATCTGAAAAATTTTATAAACAGTGTAAGGTTTGTTATTATAATGGGAGGAGTAGGCAGTGAACAGAGCCAGATCTGCTCCAAACATAGCATAATATTTGTCATTCATTATGGGTCAAAAATTTGTATATGGGAGAATAAACTCAGAGACTTTAAAGCTATGAAAATTTACCCTAGCTGATGGTGTCACTCCTCAACACAGCAACTGAGTTTAGAGAGTCCAAGTTCCTGACACTTGGATGTGTAGCATGGAGATAGATCACGAAGATCTGCTGTACTCAAGCAAAAAGCAAAGTGACATCAAAGGACTTGGGGACCACTGAAGTCTATGCAGTCTATCTTATTTTCTGCCCAAGAATTTACACAATACAACTCTGTTGTCAATACACAACCATGATACGTTATCACGAACCTTAACACCTACAAATGAAACCTCTAAGGAAAGTCAATCTCCTTATTTGAATTTATTCTCTTTGCTTGGCTATTTATCTTTACTCTAGACACATCAAAAATTAAAAGTAGCTTAAAAAAAAGTGTGTGGTATATTACTGATGACCAAAGTATTGAGATAAATCAGAGAATTTATAGAAGAAAAATCTATCCAGCTTAAGTCTTTTCTAGCTTGTTTTGGATTTTGACGTGTGATTACATATATATTTTTAAAAAAATAAACCTTTGGCTTTTCACAGTTCCTTGTTCTTCACATGTTACTATGTGTAATTCAAACCTATTTATGCCACTGGGTTTACGTGTCAGAGATTTGCCTCTGGATATAAGCAGCAAAGGTCAGGAAAGAACTAGCATTAATGCCTTCCAATTTTTAAACGTTCGCTTGACCCCAGGAAGTTTGCAGGATGCGCTTTTCACCAAGTCCTGGCATGGGCTTTATTCTTTTCCTCTTTTGCCTTTCTATTTCCAATGAGAGTCAAAGGTGGAAAAGAAGAAAATGCAGCACATTAATGAAAAATCATCTAAAGCAACGAATGTGTCCCAGCCTCTGTTTTGCATTCAAAACAAGCATGTTGCTACTTGCAATTGTGAAGCAATCGACTCAATATACTGCAATTATTTTGTGCTGAACCCTGTGGTCATCACTCAGGTAAAGAATTCTCTCAGGGATTTGTCCAAGAAAAGCTTTACAAGACCAGACCAGGATTAATTACTTCATACTGTGTACTGTAAATTTCAGTTATATTTTGCTTAAAGACTTGCTTTAATTATTCTAACAACATAAAGTCTGGATCAGAGGTCTAGTCCTTGTACATCTAAAACTTCTGCTTAAGTTTACTGTATTTAGGTAAGCAGTGCATGAAGGCCTGTCCTGAAATAAACACTGTATTCAATCATTAAACTAGATCAACAAACATGTTTGATCCTGAAAAGTTTTGTGCCTCACTAATTTCAGTGCAAGTTCAGGTTGCTCAGCAAAATAAGCGATCACCTTGTCGCTTTTGAGAATACATTAAATGATATTTTTACCAATTAGACTTCACATTTTACATCATTATATCAAACAGCCTGTACTTCAGTAATCTGCTAGAACATCCACCAAATCTGCACCACTATTGAACTGGCTTTTTGCAAAGCAGACATCCAAGACGGTTGTGTCTTACATTATTGCAGCTTCATGCAGAGAATTTCCAGGAGTTCTAGAAAAAAAAAAGTTATGAGCTACCAAGATAAAACCAATACAAACTCCTAACTTGAACTGTCCGAAGTTGGAACCTTAATAACTTGAGGGTGCTTGCAGAGATCAGCACAAACACCTAAAGCAGTGCATTCCCATCTATGCCTATGTCAAATAGGCTGTCAAATCTAAAATGGGACATCAAGTGAAACATCTGTCACAGGACAACAAATAATGATAGCCAAAGGATGATGTGTGATTGGTTT
The DNA here is from genome assembly GCA_013389825.1 of Crypturellus undulatus. Lineage (NCBI taxonomy): Eukaryota > Metazoa > Chordata > Aves > Tinamiformes > Tinamidae > Crypturellus > Crypturellus undulatus. The sequence continues at coordinate 1,474,316 of VWPW01004614.1, read as the reverse complement.
ACTGTACATTATATAGGGATTGTTATCCTACAGGTTTTATTAAATATGAGAGCTTAAGATTTATGCTATGGGTGATAAGGCCAAGAATGCTGTAAAAGTGAAAAAATATGGCAACAGTATGCAGTACATCACCAGTAGGATAATTATTTATATAAAAAGTTGGCATTCCTAGACTTCCAACACATAGGCATGAAATTCATATATTCAAAGGAGGCATAATAATAACCTGTCAGCTTGTGGTGATAGATATGTTTTTAATCCAAATGACCACAATCTCCAGTCTACCTGTCATAAAGGGACACAAAAAATTGGAATTTTTCTTTCATAATTCCTTAAATTGAAAGGGAAAATGTGGAAGCATGATAAGTAGCTCAGCCCAGTGATGAGATGGACAGGCAGGAGTAAAGTTAGTGGGAATAAAATGAGTTGTTCTTCACTGACACCGTTTTCATTCGCTACACGTTCAGACACAGAGACACAAGATATTTACCTTTGACTTTTCAAGTATACCCTTATAATTCCAAATTATATAACAAGCAATAAGGGATTACTATAAAGACTAGAAAGTGCATTGCACCACTTAGATGTCATTTGAAAGTATTTCTGGACAGACAAGCACAGATGATCAGCTACACCAGCATCTTATTGACTTGAGGTACTTGCCTCTAACCGTCTTCTGTTCTTAACCTACATGCTACCAGAAGGGAGTGCCTGACCCACATATTTTAATTTATAAAAAATCATTCAGTCAAGCAGCCCTAACAGGAATTTAATAAACATACCAGGTCCCTCTGATGTAGAGAAAAGGGGGGAGAACTACATAGTTTATTCCCTCACCCCCCACCACACACACACATACCACCACACATGGACCACAAATCTTCCTCAGCTTGCGCTTCCAGGGTTAAAAATGGCAAAGAAATTTAACTAAGTTAATTTTAACTGCTGAAAACGCGGGCAGACTGCTCAGTTATTTCATTTTAAAAGATCTTCATTTTCCCATCTGTGTTATGGCAATTTTATTACACATTCGGCAAATTTACAGTAACAAGATGTTCCCCTGACAAATTAATCACTTTCCAAGCATTTTATCATATAAATAAAATATCACCTCAAGAGAGAAAATCAGCTCAATCAGTTGATTTAACCCATCTTTCGGGGAACTCGTCTGAAACAGATTGAGCGCATTTTTTCTGAAGAGGGACTGTGCTCACATCCTCCTGGACTCCCAGCTCATATGGTGAGGTTTTTCAAAAGAAAATATTTAGAGCTAGCTGTTAGCAGGCCAGATTTTTACCACACTGTAGGAACCGCGCTGCCGCAAGCACAGGCCTCTGTCAGGGACCACGATTTAGAGTGCCTCACTTGGAAGCTGGTACTCATTGCGACTGGAGAACTACATTTCCCCTTGGATCACTCGGATGTCTTCATTTCCGTAACACTTCGCTGATGGCAACAGTCATAATAATGCAGTCCTTTTTTTTTTTTATGGTGCCAGTCTACACTAGTGTTTTAGGAATCTCACACAATAAAACAACACCCAGAATTCCAACCAGGTTTGCAGCTGGTCAAACCTAATTACCTAAATTACCTAATTTGTCTAGGTTTTTTTTTTTTTTTTTTTTGCTTTAAATATTTTCTGTACTTTTTAATCATTTTGAACATGAACTTTGGTAATTACGAAAGACAGGAGATGGCAATAGTAAGGATGAAATATATGAACAAGAGAGAAGGGGGTTCAGCTCGAGTTTTAGCAAACTAATCCTTAAAGCAATTCCTTGCCTTTCTGGAGCGAATCTGTCACTGCAGCAATTTAACCTCTGCGCCATTTAACCTCTCTCCCCTGGCCCTGCTCCCACCCGCCTTCTCCTGCTTATTCAAGGACTGCTAACAATGCGCAAAAACAAGAACAAGGCGGCCGAGCTCTGTTTGTGCCACTAGAGCCTACGGTTGTTCCAGTTAAATGAGTTTGCCTTTGGTACGTTTTTTCTTCTGGAATTAGTATTAGAATCTCCTGGCTCCTTTATTAATACAGGTGTTTTGTGTTTATTCTGATTCTAAAGAAATATGAAGGTAAACCAAACAATCTTTGCTTTTGCCAGAATTACTGCAAGACTATGCAGATATATAATTCCTGCAACATGACTGTACCTCAGTGAAATAACTGTACTATCCTCAACACCACCGCTGCGAGTGGCAAGCAAAGACACTCCAGTTCACACGTGGGCAGTCTTTGCATCCCTTATGTTTTGCTCCCTCAGCAGAATAGTAACTTTACCTCCCAGATACTAACAAATGGAAAATGCATATAACTTACAATCACAAGTGCTTTTATACGGAATGCTACTTTATAGCAACATAAATGCTAATATTTGCTATTTAGCTCATATAATTAATAATTCTCTAAACAGTTATATTAATAACTGAGGTATCAATATTAAAAGCAGTGTGTATTGCCAAAGAAGCTCTGTATTGCTAATGTTCTATCAATAAAGAATTTCTAGATGAACAAAGATCATTTGTATGAAACTACAACATTTCATACCCTACCTGTAACTTAGATTTAGTAAACAGGATTGGGCGAGAAAAATCAGTGTTCACAGTTTAATCGTATAGCTCTCACCAGGAAAAGAAGTGCAGTCCGAACATAAAGTATGTGTCATGAGATGTTTTCTTTCCTTGAAATGTAAAAAACAGATATGCTTTCCTGTCTAATTAATGCATATTTCTAAAAGTCTTGGAACAGATGGACCCTTAAATCACTGGAAGATACTCTGCCCTCATTTTGTTTCTAAAGATACAAAATTTTGTATCCAAAGATAATTGAAAGGAGCGCTTTCACTGAGCAAGAGAGAGTAAATTTCAAACACTGCAACAAGAAAATAATAGTAATATTTAAAAAAAGCATTTCTTTCTCCTCACTTCCATCCTTAAAACTCAGCAAAGTTGAGTGAGTTTGAGTAATGTCAGAAGCCAGCTGGCATCCTGATAGGCGAAAAAGGCAACTAGCTGCCAGTGACACCTCTGGGGAAGCGGGTGGAGTGAATTCCGCAGAGCGACGGCTCCATTCCTGTCCAGATTGAGTCTACCCAGCTATAGAATCCGGCCCATAATATTATGTAATATCAAACTGAAAAAATGTAACAATACAAAGGCATTCATAAAAGAAGGGCTAATCTTGCAGAACTTACGTATGAGAGAAAGCTCCAGGATATGAAGCAACATGAGAGAACAGCAGAGCACAAGGAAGGGTTAGTACCTTCTGCAGCTGATGACAGCGAGTCTTTTGTTCTTTATTTAATCCAAATTTTGCCTAACATCCATGTTCTCTGGCACTATATAGGCAAGGCAAGCTCTCTTCCTTAGACACACCTTTCACAGCCTGCTGGTGGGCTTCAACAATCCTGCACGTGACATTTAGATGCCATGGCCTGGATTTTTGGCACACATGGAATTGCTTCCATCAGCCTCTAAATTAAAGATTAAACTCCTCCTTTGAATATCAAGTTCTTGCCATTCTGAACTAACTACAAATGCTTGTATATACCTTTAAATATTTTAATCAAGTCTTTTTTTCCCCTGCAATAGTTTCCTGATATACCACAGAACATATACTATACATCTATAATCTTTAGCTAACTCTATCTTCATGAATCATGTTTTTGATGGAAGATGCATATTCATACTAATTCTAGTATGTTAATGCAATCTCCAGGATCTCAACTTTTACAAGCAAAAACTCATCTCAAGAAGATACAAGACCGAAAACCTTTTAATTTGGGAGATGACAAAGTGGATTATTGGTTAGCTACACGTGCCAGTAGGTGATCCATTACCATGGATGCTCTACCGCAAGTAGATGATGTTGCCTTAAGAGTAGCTAGAGCCTTATTGGCTTAAAAAAAAAACGTAAAAAAGATTTTGCATGTGAATTGAACTTAATAGGTTTGACATGGACTAACCTTAAAGAATCCAATCCACTCAAATCCCTTTGAAGGCTGCGGCTGAATTTCATGCAAATCTTAGAGAAGTAGCCAGGCTGTTGGGATTGCAAGATGCTGTGTCCCTTTCTTCTGCAGATCTAAGACCAGGCAAAACAATGACACGAAACCCTCCCACCATTTCAAGGATACCTCTTAAGAAGCCCCTGCTTTTATTCTTTGGTCTAGGCAAGCTTGACATTAAAAATTAGAAAAAAGAACAATCTGCATGCAAACAGAAAACTGTATGTTTTCTGAATATGTATGTAGAATATAAATTCTACATTTTTATCTTTTAAACACAGCACTGGAATAAACTAATGTTTCTCCCATTAAAAAAAAAATATGATACATACAGGTTATAAAAATGTTTAAGACAAAAGGATTCAGACCAAATTTCTCTGCTTAACACTAACTGATTTTTATCTTTTATAAAAATAATTCAGTTTTAATGATAAAAAAGACATCATAGTCTAAGCCTTTTGGTGACTTCTTTTTGAAAAGGAAGCAGTTAATATATAAAGCTATTTTTCAAAGTCACCGCAGTTTACAAATTTCTCATAATGGGGGTTTGCTCAGCCCCATTAAAAATATCTAAGAGATTTGAGTGTTCTACCTATGCTTATACTGAAACAAAAGCAGATAGATTTTGTCTGTACAATAATATATGAGCTCGTGGTGGAAATTATTTGACAACTGGATTTAATCTCCACCACAAACATGAGAGAAAAAACAAAAGGGAAATTCTTTGTCAGCTTCTTTTCCTCCTAGGATAAAATACAGATGAATACAAATAAAACTAACTATAACCAAATCAAAACCACAGTGTATATAATGCACGTATGTAAAGTGGTTATAAATTCTTGATTAACAAAGGGCACAGAAAGCCCTTAAAGGAAATATTTTATTTCTGCTAAATTAATACCTAAAAGCATTACATTTCATCAGTTTCACTTAGGTGAAAGTCCCCAAAGGTTCTCCTCCTGAAACTGGCTATATTTTATGTGCAAACCAGGCTGAGAGCTATCTAAATCTAGATAAAACTCATTGCCTTGTAATCTTCACAATGATCTATACATCTAAATCTATATGCAAATCAAACGCTCTCATGCATTAACGCATTCCGGAGCACCCAGGAGCAGGAGCGCTCGCTGGCTCCCACCACGCCGCGCGCCCTCCCCTCGCCGCTCTCCCCCCTCCTTATTTACACCAGCTCCCTGCACAATTCTGCCGGCGCCGGATCCGGCGCGGAGGGCGGCGGCGCGCGGTGTGGCAAGCAGATGGAGCGGGAATGCAGCAGGTGGCACAGATGGCCGCCCGCCCCGGCCGCCGCCGCCGCCGCTCGCGCTGCCTTCCCCTTCCAGGTACATTAGCATCAGCGCGGCAGCAGCGCGCGGCCAGGAAACCCTCGCGCGCAGCACTGCAGGAACGAGCTAAAGGGACGACCAGATGCTTATTTCCTGCTCGTAATGAAGTCCGGTCGTCTTAGAGGGCTGGAAAGCACCTCCCGTCTTTCTGCAAGGCAGAGGGGTCTCTCTTCTCCAGCAGGCCAAGGGAAATAAAATTCTCACGTGTAAAATAAAACATGCCTGAAGCCTTATAAAGACCTTAAACTCATGACTTCAGGAAATTTCTGATTCAGTTTTAGCTTCCCAGTGTGTGCCCTTTTACATGTAATTTTAATATAGTTTTAATTTTTTGCTATAAAACAGTATCCTCTGTTAGATGGCAATAATTTTAGAGGAAATCTTACCACTATTACACAGCGAAAAGCCTCAGAGCCTCTGAGCATCTTTGTAGTATTTTCCTCAACTAAATTTATTTTGCTGCTAGTTTCAAGAGATATAAAGCTAATAGTATATTACAAAACATTAGCTGCTTCTATAAAAGAAACACAAACGAGATGAAGCAATAAGTCTTCGCTTGACTGTAAATTACCAAATTACCATTTGAACATGTTGCATTCCTCTTTGGAACCATAGGCAACCACTGGGAAGGTGACAGTAAATGAAATATATATGCATACATACCTATATATTTCTAAAATATCTGTAATATATATAATCTTATATTTTTAATATATAATGTGTAATATATATAATCAGAAACATACTAATCAAAATATATGTGTGTGTGTATATATATATATATATATACACATGGTGACACATTGGTAGTTGGACTGGCATCAATATCAGTTTACCACAGAAGTTATTCTTTTCATAAAATTTACTGTTTTTACAATATGCAGCAGTAAGTTAAGCTCATAGGCTTCATATTAGCAAGCTGCTGATTCATCGTGTTAACTGAAATTAGTGTTTCAGGGAAAATATTTAAACCATACTGTAAAAAAAAAAAAGACATCAAAAGCGCGTAAGCGGTCAGTTGGAAGCTCTGTGTCACCCTTTACTATCCAGATGCGCCTCCGCCACTTTCCTGCCCTCATGCTCTGCTGCCACTGGCAGCAGCCCGTGCTGCTCCCCTGCCTTTCATGGAGCTTTTCCCTCTTCCTGCTTTCCATTAACTGCACCTTCTCTGGCCTGACAAAGGCAACCACCCACCTCTCCCTCAAACACCTTCTCAAGGCGAATTTCTGCTGAGCTACAAGAAAACTGTCCATAATTTGTTGTTAGGCCAAAGTTAGTACTATTTTTAATTAAAAATATACAAGCAGATGCAGATTTTACATAGGTATATATGCACATGTACACAATTCAGTTGCATTTGCCATGTGAGTTAACAAATAAACTAAAATAAAAGGTATTTTGTCCCTTTTTTTTCAGCCATACCGAATTGCTTATATTTGCAGCCATCCAAGCTCTTGAGAAGGAGCTGCTTATGTGCTCACACACTCATACACCAACTAGCACAACAGGCGACCGCTGGATGTTATCCCAACAGAAATCCTAAACAGTAACAGAGTAAATAATACCAGAAAAAATTGCAATTGTGCTCTACTAAGTCAAAATCTTGTGTTTTTTTTTAATGAGAATCAGGTTTAAATTGAGATATGCTATGTGGCAGATTCAGCTTGCTCTGAAAGTACTGGTATGATTGGAAAAAGGCCTGATCACACCTAAACAAGCACAGCAAAACAAGGACTGGTCCAAACTGGCAACTAGAGCCTGAAACAAACACAAACCTCTCTCTTCAGGGATTTAAACACACCCGGTAAAGACTTCTTAGTATTAAACACTATAATACAGCAACTAGTTTCAGCTGGCAAGGGGTAAAAGACAGAAATATTATCAGAAAGTCTATTCCTGTACGTTTCTGACCTGGCCGAACCCAGAAATACAGAAAATCTCAGGAGACGGGCTGCTTTCATGGGATTCCCCGGCTGATCCCAAGGCCAAGAAGGTTAAGCGCTTTGGATAAACTTTGGATAAGCAGCACAACTTCTGTATGCTTGCGTGCCCTAATTGAAAATCCTCCCGGTTTGCTGGAGCGCAGCTCGGAGCAGACCTGGCGGGTCTCAGCTATCACCCCCGACCAAACCATGTAGGGGTTTTGGAAACAGCAACTTCTGGCAGGGCCAAACTAGATACCCCTGTGCTCAGGAAAGCAGCTCGAGCTCCGGTTTAAAGCACCACAGACAGACAGTGAGAATGGGGCCCTCTTGAACCACACCGCAAGGGGTATCGCACAAGCCCCGGGTTCATCATTTTGAAATCTGCTTTCTCAACAAAAACACAGAAACACGACTCTGAGCACAGGGGAACACCCTCTTTAAAAATAAAACCCGGAGCTACAGCCAGTTTATCACAAAGGAGGGCACACGCTGCTGGAGCCATATTTCTAGAACATAACTGTTGTTTTAAAAAGCTTATTACGGTGGGAGGCTTGGTTCACTAGTGATAAATAGCTAATACAAAAAAAAAAAAAAAAAGTTTTAATTCCCTAAGCTTTCTGTTTTCAACCACAAAAAAAATATATTCTCAGTACTGAAACTGTTCATTTAACTGTATGTGGAAAAAGACAGTGGGGAAATAAAAAGAATTAAATAATTCATGTTGTAAGACCATAAGAATGATACTGGGTTCTTTCTGGTTCGCCTATATTGTTCACAATTTAGATACTATATACATTACTTATTTTTAATGGACTTATTAAATCCACTCATTTGTGAGGTGATGTAATTATGCAAGTTAATTTATTTTCTAAAACAAGTCTATACTGCTTCTGCTCTCAAATGAACCAGTTCAGTTCTCTTGGACTTCCAATTTGACCTTAAACCTTGAATGCGCATTTCCTACTTTGTGTAGTGTTCGACACTGTTTTGGGGATACCATGCACAAAAAGATGGCAGCATCCCCTCAAAAACCACAAGCCAGTACCGCTATAAGGAGCTGGACATGGATATCTTGACAGCAAAATCAGCTGAGCTGCAGCTGTCTGTGAAGACAGGATTTTGACCCCAGAAAGCAACTCCAGCACACAGATACCACAGTGATGGTGCCCGGCATGCCTGAACACCTGTGTATACCCGGACACTGTGCAGGGAGCTGCCGCTGGCAGGAGAACGATCCGAACAGTAGGAAATTTCCCTCTCAGGAAAATAGTTGTCAACCTCAACCCCATGAAAGCATCACGGGGAAGAAGGCATAATTATACTCAAACTGGACCTGGTACAAATATCAGGGCGTTGATTTTCCAAAGGATCAAATTTTCATTAGAGCTTTGCAAACAATAGATCTGATGAGTTTTCCTGAGGTTCAGGTTTTAGGAGTTTTGAAAAAGCTAAGCACTTCAGGAAAAAAAGGCTGTTCGGGTGTGTTCTGTTTGTTTGTTTTAACTTTCCTCTCCAAGTTGCACAAAGTGTGTAAATGCAGCTTGATGGATCCTAACCTCCTTTCCAATTCTGGCCCAGGAATGCTAGGGGGATCAGAAAAACAGAAAAAAAAGAAAAAAAAAGTGGTAAAAATCACAGTGTTTATGAAAAATGATATCTCCTTAAACATATATTTATCTAAAATATGCAGATTGTTCAGGTCATATAAAATATTGATAGCCAGGGACATGGGAGCAGGGAGCAGCTTAGAAACAAACCTAATATAAAAAAACAGGTAAATTCCTCCTTATTTTTAATATAGAACATAAGTGAGGCCAGAATTGGATACTATAATGAATATAATAAATACACAATTTTAAAAACTCACACATATGCAATTGCCAAGGAACAGAAGAGCTGCCTTTTTATTTTTTACAGGAACTGAGTACAGAAGAAATAAACAGGCATTAAACCTTACATCATAAAGATATAATTTCAGAAAGACAACACAATCTGCCTTCTCCCTATGCCAACGACTAAAAATCCCTCAATATTGAATGCAGACATCGCATCCTCCCTTTCTTCTGCTGCAAAAACTGAAGCATTAACTTTGTACACTTTTGCATTTGCGCTGCGCCCCGGTTTAATACTAACACCAAAGTTCGCTCTTAAAAAGAGGGCAGGAAAAAAAAAAAAGCCTTTAAAAAGTTCAGACACATAATAACTCTTGTACTTATTTCTCAGCAGAGAAACAAGCAGAGCCATTTACATAGTCCACTGAACACTGTATGGTAAACACAGCCAGAGTGCTTCTACCTTGCTGCCCTTGCAAAAGCAAGGCGTGGGTTCTGTTTCCAGTGTACACTGCGGCTCGGGCTAATCCTGTTCTCTGTCGCTCACACCTGGTGCTGACCAGCAGCCTGCTGACGGGCTGTGGCCTGCGCTGCTCCTGACAACCCTCACCAGCTCCAGCAGCAGCTTCTAACCTGGTAACAAAACCTCGACTGCCAGGCGAGGATTTTTAGAAGGGAAGAGGTGAAGTGCACACCTCGCCCGCCTGACTCGACTGCTTCCAGCCGTCAGGAACTGAACATTGGGCTTCAAACATACGTTTTGATGCTTAGCCCCCATGCCACACTCTTCCAGGAGGTCTTCTCCAGGTAACCGATCTCGGAGGCAAACGTCACCTTTATAACCACATGCTGTGCAACTCCCTTTTTCCTTGGTGCCCAAGAAAATAATAGGCCTTGCTCTAACAGAAGCACTTAATGTTGTTAAAAAATCCTTTTGCAAACTTTAAGAATCAGAATTTTGCAGATTTTCCAAGTAACTTTGTTTAATATACTCGGGCAGAATTTAAATGTCACTGTTTGTAAAAATAAGAAAATAATGTTTTCTTTTTCTAATCACATCCCTGATGTATGCATTTAAATATTTTTGGAAAAGGTCATTAAGTCTGACTGTTCACTAATCTCAATGGTAAGAAAAAACACCTATGGCTTCACTAATGCAGCAGACTAAGTGCTTTACCCCAGAAAAAAGGGTGTTCTGTGATTAGGGAGCAGCTCTAAAATCGCATAGTCTCATATCCTGAGAGAGCGTGAAAATCAAGGAGTGGAAAACACCTTAGAACAGGAATCCTCTTCATAATATGTTGAGATCAGGGCTAAAAGTCACGTGCAACTTTACTGACTTGGAGTCTCGGAAGCAAGCACTGTTATTCACAACAAAGTTTTACAGTAGAAAAAAGTCTAAAATGGAAGACAGGGCACCCTACTTTCATATCTACCTTATGGTATTCCTTATATAACTAAAATAGTATAAACAAACATGAGTGTATCTGGAAAACAACCCATCTACGCCCCCCTTTTCTTCTCATGGCATGTTCATCTATTGCTTTCTACAGAAAAAAAGTGCAAATATGGTTTTGTCCAATAACCAACTTCCTACATTTCTTCCAATACTATATGAACCTTTTCATAAATAAAATGCTGGTTGAAGGCCAGTCAAGGCAATTCTCCAACTATTAGAATTTATTTTGCATCTCAGGGGAAAAGACATGCTAAATGGCCATGAGCATCCTTTGTGACTTTTTAATTTTGCATAGAAACTCCAATGTGTTTCTGCCTGTAGAGCAGCACCATATGCATCAATCAAACATATGCATTCGATTCTATAGTTTTTCATCCAGAATTCGTCAGCAGAAATAAACCAAGATTGAATAATTTTAAAACAAATTCTGCACTGCAAACTTTTGCACAATCTACGTTTAAAGCCAAGGGGGAGGGGAAAAAAAAGTCTTACTTTTCCTTGCCATGTCAGCCTGAATGAAGGTTGTCCCCCTGCTCCTTCGGCAATGCGAGACTATGGATACTGGCACAACGCCAACACCACTTCTACTCTCATAGAGAAAATACGGCAGTAAACTTTGCATTTCCTGGTCACAGTCCTTTGGGCAACTCTGGATTTGTGAAAATGTCACATTCTGGCAACACACTGTTGAACACAGGCTTCATTTCATCGATCGCTTCTAAAAATACTACCAAATCGCTCATTTTTTTTCAAATCAATTATAGGGACTGATCCAGTAGCTACTAAACTGAACAGCATTCTTTCATTTTAGCTTTAGCACCTGACCCTGCACTATCCCTATTCCACCATTCCCTAACGCACCAGCATCACATTTTGGGGAGGCTGAGGTAGGGAAGTACCCCTTATGCCACCATCATCCATACAAGTGGCTCATTCCACCTAAGAAATTGAATACATGCTAGAAAGGAAAGATACAAAAAGCTTTCAGGAATCAAAGCATTTCAGAGGATGGATTTTAATACTGCCAGGTGGCTTTTTTTGCAAGATAATAAAAGTCCACTTAAATGACAGGATGCTTTGTTTCCAAAGCAGCAACAACTTACACATTGTCTATTAGTGGCTGGCGTGTGTTGCTGATTCCAAAGCTGGGCTATCAGCATCTGTGGAAAGGGGAAAAAAAAATGGCATTCTCTGCCAACCTCGCTACCTGCTGCCTTCGAGCGCTGTTTGTGAGTATGGGCTCTTCATAAAAAAAAAAAAAAGTTAAGACTACTTTATTTTGATTATACTGCTTTCCTCAGGCAGGAATTTTTATTTCAGTTTGAATCTTTAAACCATTACATTTTCAGTGATGCATTTTTATATTTACAGTTGACATCTTCATAGAAGAATGAAACCTTTGAGAAACAACTCTAAAGCATGAAGGTTGCCTGCAGTAAGTACTTAAATTATTTTACACCCAAATAGAACCAGTTGTTTTTAGCTAAAATTTAATAAACCTTAAATCAATGACCTTTCCTTCACTGAAAGCCAGCACTTGTGAAAACTAACTTTCCCAGGAAACACATTTTGGTGAGTAAATGCCAAACAAAAGGCTATTTAAATCTGAACACTTTGTCAATTTATAGCTTGTGAACATTCAGTTCCTAAATTTCCAACTGCTGCCCAATGTATAGAACGGTGGTGCCTTGGTTAATCGCATACCATTGATTTCAGAGTGTCACAGTGATCTCATTGAGAGCAATCAATAATAATCCAAAATCAATCAAATCTGCTCTTGCACTACCATTCATCAAATCTGAATTATCCTAAAATTAATTGTAGGCACATGAAAGAAAAAGAGCCCAGAAATAATAATTAAAAAAAAAAGTTACAAAAATTAAAAAAAAAAACGGAAACTTTGAAAAGATAATAGTGCATGCAACCATGCTTCATGCCTTCTGGGTAAAGTAATGATGAATCATACCTTGCCTTTCTAGAGAAGATTCTGAGGTTTTTTTTTTTTTTTTTGAAACGTGAAAACAAGCAGCCGTCGCAGGCAAAGGACAAACTACTGAGTGATCAAGCACTATTTTATGAACAGCCGTGTTACAGGTTGAATTTCAAATACCTTGTCAGTGCATTAAAAAATGCACAAATATGTTACACTGTGAAACACCGCACATTTTAAGTTAATACCTGCACTTAACAGAGAGAAAGAGGATAAAATTACTGAATTTCTATACCAAAAGCATGAAATAGATGTAGCTGCTTATCAAAAGAACTGTTACTGTTGCTGAGGACTCCCCTCTCAACATATTCACCTGTAATTTTGTCAAGGTAATAAATCCTTCCATTCATTACAGCACACTCAAAGCCACCCTGCTATTTAATTTAAATGGAAAAAAAGGCCCAAAGTGTCTAAAACATTTACTTTTGCTAATGTAAAAGTGCTGGCGTTTTACTTCATTCCCGATAAGCTGGTGCCAGTGGATGTGATTATTCTTTTCTTATTCAAAGCATATCAGTAGTTGGAAGGCACTCTCAATCTTATCAGGTGTATGAACAGCACCGTTACTGAAAACAGTTTGTACTGCTCCTCTCTCCTTCTGCCAGGCTATCTGATAAACCCAACTAACTAACTATTTACCCACAATCAAACATAAGCTGCGTCTTCAGTATGTTGCAGCCTGTTCCTGGCGTGCCACAGGTTTTCTGCTTGACGTTAGCTGCTAACGACAACCAGCGGCTCACAGAGAAAGGGGGGGAAAAAAAAAGGAGAGAAAAGCCACGCCAAAGGTATGTAACACTGAAGGGATGTGAAAGTGAAAAAATGAGAACAAGAAAGAACAACTTCCACCTCAATGTTTCACAGGTATTTGCTTTATGTTGCTTGGAAAAGAGTATGGAAGCAGTGAGATTCAAACACGTTCAAAAGATGCTTGACGTAGGACTGAAGAGCAAGGAAATCATTTGTATTTCCTTGCTGTTTGTTCTGCTCTGCTCTCCTCTCCTCTATGAGTGGGCTCTGATTTGCAACAGTGGAGGGAGAGGGGGGAAAAAAAAAAAAAAAAGATAAAACCAGGTTCAGGGCATCAGAAAGAATGCAAATGCCCTCACTGGTTTTGTCTGAAGCAAGATCGTGATTTCTCCTGATTCTTCATCTGGCTTTTGAAATGAAAACACTGATATCCACCACAAAAATAAATAAATAAATATAAATAAAAAGGCCATGCCCCCGCCAAACCAGCCCCTCGGCCACTCTCGGCACTGGCTACGGCGCAGACCTTCCGCCGCGGTGCCTCGCGAGGGGCCGCTGCGCCGGAGGCTTCGCTTGGGGCACAGCCGCGCGCACACGGCTCCCCCGGCGCTTCCCGCCACGACGGGTCCCGCGCGGCGCGTCAAGAGTTACGCGCTGCCTGCATCGGCACTAGGACTTTCAGCTACAGCAAAAGTCCAGCAGTGCTGGGAGAAACGCGGACCTCCAGCTCTCGAGAAGTTACGGCATTTTCGGCAAGTGATGCTTCAGCCCCCGCGCCAAGCACTGCTTCCTGCCACACGCAGCCACTGCCGTTTGCCGGATTCTTCTGGAAGGGCGGCGAAGGGCCGGCACGCGCCAGCGCCGAGCCCCTCCGTGCCGCGGGAACGGGAAGAGCCGTCCTCTGCATGGGGAGCAGAACCGGGAGCCCCGCTAGGCCCACGCGCAGAGCCCGCGGTTGCTTCTCCGCCTGTGACACCGCGGCCTCACGCCGGACGGGACAGGAGTCACTCACGTTGATGCGAAACCACCAACGGCGGTGGCTCCGCTCCCTCAATACCACCCAGCACCAGCTGGGCGCCCTCGGCTCCGGCCACAGCAGCGACAGGGCGCCCACGGGCTTCGCTCCGTCGCGGGCAGTGCGGATCTCACCCGCCCGCTGCTCTCGGGAACGTGAGCGCGGCGAGAGACACGGCCTCTCGTGCCGCTTCCAGGCATCTATCTGTCCCACTAGGAATACAGCTGCGGGGAGAGCCCTGCCAGGGAATTCTGTCGCTGCTGGAAAAAGGAGCAGAATTTAGTAGAAGAAATCGCGCGTTCAGGGACCATTAAACAACAATGGTTGAAAAAAAAAAATCTGCTGCTATAAGAATCTTTCTTGCTTTCTCGCTAATTTTACCATTCTTGGAAGATTATTTTCATAGCAGCCTTTTGCTTTTCTCTTTGTTTTTAAAAATTGCATACACTTTCTAGCTTTTACTTTCGCAAGAAGCTTTTTCTTCTTCACGTGAAAGAAAAGGATAAAATAATTGTGCTGAAGAAAATCAACCAGCTTGAAACTATTTCAGCATTAACACATCAACTGAGCAGATCCTGTCTATTTCATAAAGAAAATATCAGCTCAAACAGGAAAGTACCTGGCATTCATTCTTCAGTCAGATTTAAGTAAAAAAAATTAAAAATACAGAATACATAGAAAACGGCTTGATCCTCTCTGTTGTATTTTCAGTATATGGAGAACCATACAAACAGCCAGCTGACTATACTAATTGTCTATATTATGGTGAGAAGCATTTATTTTCACCATTTTGAGAACTACTGTTCTTTACTAGATTTTTCCATCTTGTATTTGATTTTACATTTTCAGATGTGAGGTGAGAAAACGCTTATTCTAAAGGTATTTCTAGAACAAACCCAGAAATGATGGGGGGGGGGGGNGGGGGGAAAGGGAGAGGAAAAGAATATCCTGGATAATGACAGATTGAATAAAAGCCACAATCGCCTCTCCTCTCCCCACACCTTTATATAGGAAGGGGTTTTGGAAATGCTCATGTAATACTACATTTTAGACCCACTTTTCCATTACACTTGCAAGTATCTTTAAAACTGCATGTATCTAGGGACATAAAATTGATTTAAAAATGATTAATTTATAGTTGTTTGGGAGGCAATAATTATATTCTTATATTAAACTTCATGCTTATATTTTTTATACAACATATATATAATATGTATATATATTTTATATATATATATACACACATACACACATTTTTTCGGGGGGAGGGGGGGGGATGCTTTTGGGGGGTGCTTTTCAGAGGCCATTCAAAAGGAGCACCAGCAACTCCACAACATCTTCTCATCCTGCCTTGCCAAAGCCATCAATCTCTTCACACACCTATTAGGATCTCTCCGTAGCCAACACTATATTTTGCGACAGCGTGACCGGTTGTTTAAGGAAAGGGTGTGTGATGGAGCAAAACTAAATCGACACATCTGTGATACTTCTGACACCCCTCAGCATGGCTAATATTAATTTGTTTTCTTTGGCTAGGTAAGTGCTGCCAAAACACATTACATATGGTGTGTAGTTCCAATCAAAATGATGAAAAGGAGATGTGCAGTTTTTTCACTCAGAGCAACATGAAAAGATAGAGAGGAGTTGAGACGCCCGAACTAACGCACAGAGAAACAACCTACCAAGCCTCAAATCACTTTATCTTAAAGTTCGGATTCTGAACACAGCCTTTTAGCAGTTCCTGTCCTCCCACAAGGGCTGCAGCGCCGAGCTGTAAAGATGTTTTACTCAGGGAAAGGGAATATGATTTTCAATACAAGATAAAACGATGCACTTGGGCTACTATCATCACATGCATAGAAATAACTAGTCGTATTTCACTAGGTTATCACATAAGGAAATGTGCACAATTCTGCACAAGGCTATTATAGATGGATTGATTAGCCTGAAGAGAGAGAAATCTTCTCTACACCCCCAGCAGATTAACTTCTTGCAGCACACAGATGCCTTTCTCCAATCCCATGTTCAAGTAGTATGTACTGTGTCACGGACTGTCACAAGAAAGGCCAAAATTCACATTTCTAATAGTATTTTTATTTTCTCTTGTAAATTATTTTGATACAAATCTGCAAATTCCACCTAAAGTTCAGCCAAATCCAGAACCGTAGCTCCACAGCCAGAATTAGAGATTCAACAATAACAACAAAAAAAACAGCACGTGCTCCCTCCTTGTACCTATCCCACTTTAACTTGCATTTGGGCATTAGCAGGAAAGGTTTTTTTCTTAGCAAAATTGAGAAACAGAAGCAAAAAATAAAATTTTATTTCATTTTTAAGAAAGACGTGAAATGATACTCAGAATAAAAAAAAAAAAAAAAAAGACAATTTCCTTAATATAGGAAGGTAATTGTAAATCTGGAGACACAAAATTCCCTTTAATGTAAACTATTCATATTAAGGAATTGCAAAGAAATTCTTCGGTTGAAAGAAAACATGTTAATTGAATAATGTTAGAAGCATGATGTAAACAAGCCAAATAGTTTTAAATCTAATTCAATATAGAAAATACAAAAATTGTTTCACAGACATACATGTCCAAATACAATGTTCTACTCTATCTTAAGTTATTTTCTATAGCACCAGTGAAAGGAAAAATAGAGTCTTTTAAAAATAATAATTAAGCAACACTGATATAGCTGTATAGAATTTAGTTTAATGTTTTCTTTTAACGTCTCACAATATTTTCACAGCTCTGGACAACCATGTAAGAGCAATTTTAGGATATTTAGTAAGGAGTAAGTACTGAACTCCACTGAAATGGAGCACGTATTTTGTATATTTCTGAGATTATGATTTATATTAACAGCTAAATATAGGAGGTCTTTCCCCCCTAAAAATAATTACATCCTCTTAATGTAAATATAACTGTGTGAAAAGATGCATGTAGCTTTAAAAAAAAAAAAAGCAGGCTTTTCTGCTAGCCAAAAAGTTACAGGAATATGAATAAATAATTATTCATGTAAAGGATTTGGAGAAACAAATTATTAAAAAGCATTTTTACAATCAAAACTACAAGCACAAATACACAAAATGCTACATCACATGAGAAAAATAATACAGAATCAAGCGCAAAGCTTTTCATCTACATTGCTCTTTACCTGGCTAGCTCTCTTCTTGTGGATATGAAAAAAAAAAAAAAAAAAACAACGGCAAATTTTTTAACAAGCAACTGTATAGAGAGGAGTTGAGATAGCTCGGCATATATTTACTGTACACATGTCTGTTTGCATATTACACAAAAAAAATGTGTACATTGCACACATCCCCTAAAGAACACAGTACATATACCTGCAATGCACACGCAGATCCAGATATATAATTGAAGTCCAAATTTGTTGGGGATACACGGATAAGTAATGCTCGTGTAAACAGAAGGCGAATACACACCCGCACGCGCGCCTCTCCAGATACAGCTGCGTGCACGTACGATCACTCGAGTCGAGCCTAAAAGTAAGGGATGCACAAAATGCAGGAGAACGTGTAATAAGTGGCATGTCAAGCTGCAGACACTGCCGGTGTCATCCCGGCGCTATCAAACACACGTATGAGTATGACTGGAGACAGAGAGGCTAAATATTTCACTGTCAGAGCATGTCGAGAAATGCAATTCATTTCTCTCTCATGTGCTTTAGGACAATGACAATTTAATACAAGGCCAGTGGATGTAAAGGAGATAAAAACTGAACAAACTGGTCCAGCATAATCACACATTTCCTCCAGAGAGCCTGCTAGCGTGAGGCTCATATGCACGTGTAACGGATCAACATTTTATTGTTTCTTCCCTCCATGAATTTGCTACGAAGACGAATTCACGGCAAAGCTTTTCTTAGAACACAGGGTAGTTTAAGCTTCAGCAGAAGCAAAAGCTCCCCTCGATTTTTTTTTTTTAATTTATCCTAAGCTTTTCAGTGATCACTATATTACCAATGAAAATAACTACATGAGAGACTTGGAGAGGTTCAAATCAGTGCTTTTTTTTTTTTCCTTTCCTGCTTACACTTCCAAAGGGTGCAAGAAACCTCCCTGCAGGTCAAGGGTCAGTTTATAAAAACGTTTCATAAAATGAATAATTGTGTTATACACAAATCTTTCGGATTTTTATATCATAATTCCCCTCCGTAACATATGGAAATAGCAGTATAGCGTATGGACTGATTCAGCTTTGAAAAATGTGGGCATATCACACTTTTTAGTCACCAACCAAAGTGGGCTTCAAGTATTGTTAAATATTATCATAGACAAGTTACCTTCTGTATTTGATGAATGGCACCACGTATTTGAAATTAATTGCAAAAGTCGGGTTGGCTAATGAGGCGGCCCTTATCTTTTCTCAGCAGTGCAAGCACAAGTATTTTTCTGCTGGCTCAATATTTTTTTAAATGCCCAAAGTACTGCTAAGTTGAAATCTGATTAAATTATGAACATTAAAATATGGCTAATGCAACTCAAAAAAAAAAAAAAAAAGGTTAGGAAAATTCTTATCTCTTTTCTTAACATCAAGCATGTGTTTTGAAAAATCATAATTAAATAAATTATTCCCTACTGATTCTCCCAGGTGCTTGGCTTCCCATAAGCATCCCATAAGCATCTTTGAAAACAGTCTGTTAAAACAATATTGTTATTCTTTATTACGGAACCGTGGGGGTGGGGCACTTGTACCTGCTTCAATTTAAACACCTTTGTAAGGAATGCTAAAACTTAAGGACTGTTATAAAATGGAAAGTATGCATTAGGAAAAGAAAAGGAAAAAAAAAAGCAGGGAAAAAAATGATCAGCCATTCAAGAGAATTAATGGATATCCACCAGGGCTTTGCTAATAACATGGGTTAATTACCGCCGCAACGCACCAAGCTCAGTAAATAAAAGAGCCCAACCATAAACACATGAAAATGAGCAGCCAGCACTAAAAGAGGGGCAAGCCCCCTAAATGAAAAGCTTCCAGGCAGCCGGTTCCGCACAGCCCTCCTGAACTTGCTGCAGGATTCAGGAACTTGCGGGCCGTCTGTCCGAGCTGAATTCAACCCAAGAGCCGCGAGGGGAAAGGCAGGCAGGAGCCAGGCCTCGGACCTGCTCCCGCGCTGCCTTCCCCGCGCAGAGCCGAGCTGCACGACGCACCCTTGCTGCCGGCACCGAGGCCTTTTCTGTGAAACTTCAGGCTTCACTCTTTAACTAGTAAGTTCAATAGCTGCCCGAGATGGCAGACGCAGGAGGTCAAAGATCTGCGCACCTTGCGGGCACCGCAGAGCAGAATCAAGTGTCGCTTCCCACTTGACAAGGAAGCGCTCTCTAATCCACCCCTTCTCCCCTACACAAATAAAAGGTGCTTCCAAAACAAATTCCTCAGGAATTTGAAGCCACGCCAAAATATTCCAAAGCAGAAGGAAACTGACACAAAACCTTTTCCTTGAGGGGCGCAGCAGCTGCCCCCCGCGGTGCCGTGCAGGAGCACCCGCACGGAGCGTCCCCGCAGCGCTGCCCGCGAGGGCAGGGGAAGGCGCGACGCGACACGGACACTGACACTGACCGGCGGCGCCTCCGCCACGACCCCGCGCTGCGGCCGCTCGCTAACACGCCACGTCCCTCCTGCGCGCTCCTGCGTATCTCGCTACCTGTGGGTTTGATCTCTCGCACTGCAAAATAAAAATCCGTGCGCGTTACAGCAGCTGAATCTCTTTAAACTCTATTGCACGTTTTTGAAGGGAGAAAGTAGAGAAACTGCTGAGGGTTCAAATTAATGGAACGCAGGGAAACACAAAGGGCGAAGGTACACAGTGCACAGGAGCTATCTGCAGTTACAAATCTACTCAGTTTTCCATGTTTGACATGCAGAGATCATGTTTAAATTTACTAAACTAGTCCTCCCTCCCCCCCACCACCCTTTTTTGGAGTGTTTCAATTGCCTTTCCTTCTCCCAACAGCTGTGACAACTGTTAAAACAGTCAGTAAAATTAAGTCCGCTCTATAATCCTTTAGTCAACGTTACATTTTAATCAGAGGTTGAAGCAGATTTCATGTTATGAGCGCACTGATTCATTTAGAATGATTAAATTGACACATATGTCAAATTGAGCAGATATATTTATTGCATCTGTTTATTAACTATTAGCAATTAATAGTGTTATTGTCATTGCTGAAAAAGCAAAAAGTCAAGGCTGCAGCTGGCTTTAAGTTATTGCATTCTTCAACATGCTCTGCCTTAAAATCAAAGCATACCTAGTGATGGTCTGACAGATGTCTGTGCACTCCTAAAATGTTCCGACAATTTTTAGCTTGGATCCTCTCTGCCTTCATCTGCAACGTGAGAACTGATGAAAGTGGCCACTATATTTTGTGCGTCCTTACACTCGTATGTGCACATGCATGCAACAACACAGAGCCAAAATACAATTATTATGAATATTAATTACATGTAAAACTCTGGGGCTTATTAATTGAAGCAGAGCAGCAGACATGTTGCCAAGTGTTAGTTTTTTTGCATGTGTGTATGTATGTTTACTCAGCCACATATCCCTGAAGCTCTGTGCCCGGACCATATATTAGGATTGTTTTCTGATGACTTTTAATTGAGCCACAGAAGAGGAGAGAGGGGAAAAAAAATAGTTTGAATCTTGCATCGGAGCCAAAAAGACATGTGCCCCGATTTCATTGAAATGCATCTACTCTAAGAAGCTTATCTAAACTAATCATTCAAATTAGCTGTAAGAAGGTAAATTCAAGAAAGCTTCTTTGAGGGGTGAGGAGGGACAATGAGGGGGAAAAAAGGGGGAAAAAAAAAAAAGGAATAAACTATTCGGGTATTTTATGGAGCCAACTCCCAGCGCCAGTAAAAGCTGGGGAAACTGCCCTCGCGGCTCGCGGGGCGGCACGCGGCGCGCTGACCCGCACACGCGCGAGCGGGCATCCCACCTTTGTTTATTCCCTCTCGCCGCCCCGAGCGCTCCCGCGGCGCTGCCGGCCGCCCGTCCCCGGCGCGCGGGCTCCGCGG